>JNEM01011672.1:0-54373 GCA_000697335.1 Conidiobolus incongruus B7586 | reverse complement strand
TATAGATATAATATATTTATATTAACTAAAGTATTTAATTTCAAATAAATTTGGCAAATATATTATCTTAATTATATTATTATTAAATTTATTTTTTTATAATATATTAAATATTTATCAAAATAAGGATGAAAATATGTAAAATATTTGTTATTTTTCAAGATATTAATAAGATTTTATATTAAAAAATCTATTCAAATCCTATATTTATTAATAATTATTATGAATATTAATTTTGTTTAATAAATTATCATAGTACTTGTTTTGTTAGTTTTTATTAAATATTTTGTAATTATAATTAATTTTTACTTTTTACTATTATATTAACATATTAATTAATATTTTATCTTTATTAATATAATTAATTATTTTATTTCATTATAATAAAATAATTAATTATTAAATGAATTTAATATTTTATTTACTTTGGTTAAAACTTCTGTTGTTTTAAGTTTGACTTTTATTAAATTTTATTAATATATATTAATTCCATTTAAATATTAATTTCAAATAATAAAATTATTAATAATTTAAATTAGCTTAATAAAATTAAACAAATTATATTATTAAATTTATTTAAAAAAAAGGATAATATATGAAATTTTTAATTTTTCACCATTTTTTATCAATTATAATTAATTGCAAAATATAGTTATTTTAGGTATTTCATCTAATATCAAAAAAATATGATATATTCTAAATCAAATTGGAAATTAAATCTTGAATTATCAATAAGATATTATTTCTTTTTAATTTAATAAATAATATTTTATTAATTTATTTTCTTTATTATCAATGAATTTGAAATAAAAATTAATCATATTTATATAAAATCTAAATATTAAGATAAATTTTTAAAAAAAAATATTAATATATTAAAAAATTTTTTTAAAAATTTAAAAAATTAAAATTATATTTTATATTAAATTTGGATTAAAATTAATCTGTATTTGGAATTTTTATATGTTGGATATTTAAATATTAACCAAATTATACTTAATATAATATATTAGTCCGAAATATAAAGATCAGTATAATACGTGTACAAAATACCAATCCTTATGTTTTAATTAAGTAAAGCAATGATTATATCTAATTGAGGTGATTTTGATAAATTGAATTTGAAAATATAGAGTTGTGGATGTTATCACTGTGATTTTAACAATTGCGCATAAAATTTTGATAATAGGGTAGGGAGCGACTTGCTGACGGTTAGTTCGGAGTTTGAGTTTGGATGTTTTATTAGGGTTTGATGGATTTCAACGAAGATCGAAGATGATAATGAAAATATATCCGCACAGTGATTGATTCATAGGCCATTTGTCGGCAGTATGTAATGTAAAGAAGTGTATTAGGTCTGTAGAAAAATTAATTGTTGAAGTGGTATGACGGGTATTCCCGGGTTATATCTCTATATGGTAATAGATTCCGAGATGAAGTTAGTGGAGCAGGTTGCTACCCAAGTAGCCACATTACTAAAGTCTAACCATATAACTCCTATCATGTATATTTTAATAAAAATACTGTTCAATACCGTTACTAAATATATAGTAAATAATCAATATTTATGTTATTCAGTATTTTTCCTTTAATGACTAATTTTGATTTAAATAGATGTACAAGTGAAAAAATTTAGAATTTTGTATCATCTTTAAGCTATTTAATAATCTATCAAAATTCGAATAGTATTTCATAATAAATAAATCATAATAATAATAATAATAATAATCAAAATTATCAAATTTTGATCTATTTAGATATATAGAGTAAAAATCTGGAAGAATTAATCTAAAAAGAATCATGCATAGCAAAAAAATGACATTCAATTTATACGCCGAGATACCTTCCATTAACTTTTTAATCTACCCCATTATATTATTAATTTAATTTAATTAGTGATAAAAATTAGAAATGATTCTGATTCATTTATTTTTTTTATGTTAAATTCATAAAAATGTGAAAATTAACATGATCAAAATAATTAAGTTAAAATTTTAATAATTTATTTTATAAATGATATTTAGTTTTATAATCATAAAATAATAATTATATCAATCTAATTTGGTTTTTTTTTATCTTATTAAAAATTTTAAAATTTTTAATTTAATATAAATTATTCATCAATTTTATTTTTATTGAGATATTAAAATTATTTTTTTTTCCCTTTTAAATTGAATTTAATAATATAATTCAAGATTCACTTATTTAATTTAAAATTTATAGACATTATAAGTGTAACATATTTTAAATACAAATTTAAATTTAAAGGATTGTACAAAACGAGATAAAAACTTGATTTAATTGTATTCAAATTGAGAATAAAAAATTTAATTAAAGATAATCAAATAAAGGGGTAAAAAATATTGATTATAGATATATTGGTGAAGGATTTGATAAAATTTATTATGAATTAATTAATGAAATATAAATAAATATTAAACCAATTTGACCCAGTGCTTCTCTGGGACTGTAGGATGTGAAACATGTCCAAATATAGGGAACGCTGATTGGAAAGCGCCAACAGGCTCGGTATACTGGATGGTTGGTCTTGGAGTTGGCGTAGAGTATTCTCTGGTAGCAATAGATGGTGTATCGCTGCGCAAATCATGAGTTTCCAACTTGTCCTCATCACTCTCTGTACACCTTGTGGTACTACCATAAATGGAAAAGCTTTCTACACTACCCTGGAGTTCCCCAAAGATATCTGGGAGTGCAGGATCGGCCATGAAGAAAAAGAAGTTAACTAAACCTTGGATGGCCAAGCAAGTTAGTTGAATGATATCGATTACTTTGTTTGATTCTTCGTCAACAAAAGGACTAATTGTGTAAGTGACCATGAAGGGGAAGAGGCAAATGACAGGAGCCAAAGGATACAAGATTAAACGTGCGACAATTCGTTTAAGATGGCCGCCAGTCAGCTTACTTCCATGCTGGTCCATTTTTTTATGATTAACAATTTTAATGATAACAATAATGAATACAGCAAAGCAATACAAAGTCCCAATCATAATCCACAGTCCTGAAAGTAACCAGAACAATAAAAGCTTCTTGTGTACTTCAAGTGCCACCAAAGGATCGCAAAAACCGGGTCTCATATATGTGAGAATAGCTGTTGGAACGATGATAATTGCTGGGATGATAACACACAAAACAAAGTAGAACTGCTCAGACCTGACAAGGTGAGCTTTAGACATGATAAAGACGGCATGGATATTAAATGCTAGAACACATGTAAAGCTAACCGTTATCAAATTCATCCAATTTGAAAGCACAGACAAAACTCTACAAGTATCGTCTGTTCCAACTAAAGAACCAACAGCGATGGCATGTGTCAGAACATCAGATATGGTAATCCACATATATAACTTATAAGACAATCTTTTAGCCGCCCTAAACCTAAGAATTCTAGTAGCAATAATAAATATAGCTACTAGAGCACTAGCAACCAGTGAGGCAATATTGACTTTTAAAAAAATTGGCAGAATATGCTCTGCAAAATAAAATTTATATTCCTCATCCATGATCACCAAATAAAAAGTTTAAGAATATTAAGATTAATGCAGAGTATTTATATATTTTCTTTTATTTCCCTTACTATCCCAATTAAACGTAACACCTGTTCTGATTCTATTTATTGACATTTAGTAAATTTTCGAAGATTCATCCGTAACTAGTCACTGAACCACTTAAATTGTTATTGTGCAACCCTTTCAATTTTACTGGGGATTTTTAATTATCCTCACTTAGAACAAATTATTTATAATTTATTAAATTTACTATAGTTTATTTATTGATATATTATTATAAGTGCTAATTAAGAAGAAAATTGATTTCTTGGATAAACAAAATTATTTTTAACGAAAAAAAAATAATGAGGGTTTTGGCTGTTATTCGGAATTGAATTCAAACTATAGTGGATAAATTCTCATCGGTGTAAAATTTCCCTTACTTGGTTCAAATAACAAAGCATTTATTACTTACAATTGACCATTGTTTAAAATATAAATTCAATTGTTTGTTTAATTTATTATATTTGAATTTTCATTGTATAATTATTTAGTCAATAAAACTAATAATAGTTGATTGTTTAATAGATAAATACTATGATAATAATAATAATAATAATAATAATAATAATACATTTGTATATATTGTTTTGTAACTTATAGGATTCTGAATATTATGTGAATAAAATTGGATAACCAGTCATATGAATGCTAAATAATGGGAATAAGAATTCTCAAAGATTGGCTTTAATTGGCTTATTGATTGATGTTATCATTAGTGTCTAAATATGCTAATTCTTAACTTTTTTATATATCATAATGATAATTTTTTCAGCATTTAAATTAAGTTAGTAGAAACACAATATTGATTTAGCGGTAATTTGTAATAGTATAAATATTTTGTCAACTATTGGATTATTATATCATATATTTAGATATCAAAATTTACAATTGATTAATAATAATATTTTTAACCTTTATTATCCGTAAATTCCTTTGTAATTAAATTTATTAATATTATAATAATATTTATATCAATTTAACTAGTTAATTGAAAAGAGATCTTCTGGAATTGTGTATGGATTGACTAATAATTTACTGTTCTGATTAAGAACAAGATATATTAATAATTTAATACTGCAGAATTTTATTAAATTATTTTAAAATTTGATTAAAAATTAAATATTAATAATGAATTAATTTTATTAATAATTAATTCTTATTATAAAATTTAATTTTTATTTAAAATTTTAATAATAAAAAAGAAGGGAAAAAAAAATAGAAAAATTTATATTTTTGCCAATTATCCTCAAAAATTTTTAATATTTAAAATAAATTTTAATCTAAATTTAGAAATTTAATTTATATATATATATATATAACGATTTAATTAAATTATTATTCTAATTTAAAAATTCTCATAAAATGATTACCGGATAAATATGAGAGATTTAATAAATTTATATCAATGAATTATGAAATTTGTTTTCGGGTCATTGTATTTTAAAAAGTCCAGAATAATTCTCAATTAGTAAATTTTATAAAAAATTATAAAATTTATTCATTACACTTAATAAAATTAAGGAAGTGGTATAGTGAAAAAATAAAATAATAATTGTTGAGAATTGATTAAATAATTATCACATTTACATACTTTTTGGAAAAGAATTCTTAATTAATTTTTAAATTATTTTGGATAATGAAATATTATTTAATTTAGTTAAATACACTAATAATTTGGAAATGGATTCAAGTATTACTGATATAGTATTAACACTACTCAATGCAATACTAAAATCATCAAAATTTAAACACTATTAAAGTCATTTTTAACCATTGTCAACTGTTGAGTTTTTGTAAAACCAAAATTTCAGTGATTACACTAGCTTTTATCATTAAAATTTTCATTATTAAATTGTGATAAAAACTATTCTACAATATTGTTTTTTACAGAGGTGAACTATTGTTCGGTGTCACTTGAACAAGTATGATAGGATCATTGAAGGATATGTGGCATTTGAGTTTAATTATTATTGAATTGACCAAGCTAGAGTGTTTAAGGAAGAATTATTCCAATTTTGAATTTAATAATTGTTAATTAAAGAATGCAACTATCATATTGATATTTATGATGATGATAATCTTTATGATTATTTGAGTCTATGCTTTGATCCTTTATAATATATCTATCATTTTTTATATCAATCTATGTCTTTATTAATTTTATCACATTTGAATATATTAAATTTTTACTTTAAAAATGAAAAAAATCAGTGTTAAAATTTTCTGAATACTCAAAAAGGTCGTTATTTCCAATTCTGAACAATCTTCATATTTAATATATAGTTTATTTAAATAGAAATTTTGATTGCATTGATAGTAAATAAAAGCTTATATATAATACAAATTATCAATATAATTTAAATATTAAAATAAATTTATTTTAATTTTAAAATTTCACTTTTACTAGAACATTACATAAGGAAACATGATTTAGAATAATTAACAGTTAACATTGTGAAACTAACTAAATTATTAGAGATTAATTATAACATATATTAAATATTTAAAAAGTATATATAATACAAATTAATAAAATACTTTTATGGATTAATCGATTTCAAATATATCAGTTATTTATGCAAAATTTGAAATATTCTAAATCTGTATCAATACAATACCCAATACCTGGCATTTTCTTTTGACTAACTATATCTCATTTTGAAAATGCATCTAATCTGCAATATCATTATTTGATTAAAATTTAAATATATTTCTTAATATTATAATATTTTAATCATTTTGTAATTAAAAGATTTAATTTTTATTTTTAATAATTTTATTAGTATAAGTTTAAATTTCTTGTAATAAAATTTAAATAATTGAGAATTTAGTATACTTATATATATATATCATCTGACCATAAAATGAACAAAGTTTATCAACTACTCCAGAAGATGAATAATTTAAACCTTGTTTATATTTTTAATTTATAAAGAAATGGTTCTATCTTGAATTAAACTTCTCCATTGCTGAACCTCTTCCTTATTTGTTCAAAAAATTGATTAATTTTTTATATTTGTTTTTATTTTAATTTAAACTCAATTTTTTTGGAATTAACTTTTAATTCCTCTAATGTCAATTTCCTAACTTTTACAACTATATACCAATCAATTCATTTTTTACTATTATTTAATATTAATTAAAACGCATAATTAATATTACTTCTAATTATTAAAAACAACATAAATTAAACTATATAATTTTAATATTAAAAATTTCTAACCAATACTATCACTTATAGCTGGATATATATTTCCTGAATTTAGTAGGTAAGTTATTAACTATTTTATATTATTCAAATTTTCAATATATCAATTATTTAAATTAGACTATAATTAATTATAATATTAACTTCAAAAGGTTTTAATGAATAATATATATACTATATTAATTTTTATTTATGGTATTATTTATATTTGTATTAAATGGAATTGATAAAAATTGGAAATTGGTATTATATAATATGTATTTAATTAATAATTAATATTATAGATTCAAATAATTTAAAATTAAACAATTAGTGAAGTATTAAGCATTTTAATGCTATCATTTATGTTAATTATTATTTTATGAAAAAAATTCCAATTTCAATATTTCGAGTGTTAATTTTACTAATTAATTAGTGTTTAATAATTCGTGTATTATATAAAAGAATCGAAAGAGCTGATTTTAAAACTATAAATTATAATTATAATATATAAAAATAAACCCAATAAAATTTCATATGAAAATTATAAAAGGTATCCAAAAGTGGAGATATAGAAAAATAATTAGAAAATTTAATAATTTGGGTTTTCGATTAATTTAATCAATTCTAATATTTTATATTTTTTTAGTTACAATATGAACACCTCAAATACTTCTTAAATATATAAGTTGAAAATTGTAAATTTTTTTATAAAAAGAAAAAAGAATTGAATCTTTTTTTTTCAATTTCTAAGTTAATATAATATTATAAATTTATGGATTTTGAAAAATTATTAATCTAATTGTTATCCACCATTCTTTTTCCCGATAATTTAAATTTATAAAAGTATTCATTCCCTATCAAATAATTAATAAAATTTTACATATATAAATAAATGAGCATATGGTCTATACTTCATTTAAGATCCTTACAATTTCTTCTGATTTACACGTTTGAATAAGATTACTCTATTTCATTTATTAATAAAACTGATTTCTAATAGTTCTTTTTAGAATAAATACCCAACTTATTTTACATGTAACCAAATTAAATTCTCATTTTTATTTAAATTTTTAGCATATCCAGCACAATGCTTGAATAGTTATTAAAATTTAAAATTTTAATAATTCTAGTGAATATCAATTGATAAACCCCAATAGACTAATATTAATTAAAAATCTTTTTGCTTTATTTTAGATTATCTGAAATTTAAATAATAAAACAAAGTAAAAATATTTAGATATAGTAATATAAATATATAAATAATTGAATTTGAATATAATTGGTAAAATATTGAAATAAAGTGTGTTTGTTTTGAATTTATATTTTTGCACTAATTATTTGTTACTTTTTGAAAAATATCCTAATTTTATCTATAAAAATAATTGATTTTAAACCTATATATATAATAAAAAATAAGATCATTTAAACATAACATATTTAAAACATCAATTTAATAAATAGGATATATTAGGATTATAATGTTATTCATTAATCAAAACAGATTATAAATTAATATTGATTTTTATATTTAGCTAAATTTTAAACGAAATTTAATAATATAGTATTTTAAAATATTAATTATTATAATTAACTTCTCTTTTATTAATAAACTTCTTTTTTTTAAATTTTATTTAGTTTAATTTTTAAAAATTAAGAATTGAAAGTTGAATCAAAGTTATATAATTAATATAATTAATATAATTATAAACTTTATTTGAAAACTAAAAAATCCAGAAAAAACCATTATATATGGTAATTTAATTTGATTTATAATAATATAATATTTTATTTGGAATCATACTAATTATCTTTAAATTATTCTTTATAATTAAATTATTTTAGATTGTAAATTTTTTAAATTTAATTACCATAAATTATATATTTTATTGTTTTAAACTTAAATTTTTAATTATCAAATTTATAACAATATTTCCTTGATAATTAAGTATATATCAAATTAATTTATTATATAGATAGATTAAAATACCTGTATTTGAACTTATAAAATTATTTTAATAATAAGCATAAGTAATTAGATTTCATAATTTATAATTTTAATATAATGTTTTATTTTAAATAATCTAATTATTACTATAGAATTAAAAAAATGGGAAATTATTTAATTTCTGATTTTTCAAATATATTATTAGTTTCAAATAAAAAAATATATACAAAATAAATAGGAAAATTAATAGTTTTGAATTATATATATATTATAATTTTTTAAAATTGGTTATTTAATTTAATTATGCTTAAACCAAATAGTAATTATTAAAAGTTTTTTATTTTAATATTAGTAAAACTTAACTATAAACCCTTTAAAATCATTTAAAATTTATAAGTATCTTTTAATAATGAAATATTATCTAAATTAATAATTTATTATTAAGTAAATTAATTTAAAATTAAGAAAAAAAATTACTTAAAAACTATAAAAATCTAAAAAACTAATTTTAATTGTTACTTTTTTAATTATTAATAAAGTAGAGAATTATATTAAAAAATACCTTTTTATTTTAGTTAAAGAATTATTAAGATACTTTAATATTAATTACATAAGTATATTATATATATTAAAATTTAAATTAAAATTAATTAATAAAAATATAAAATAAATACCTTATAATTTAATTAAAACTTAAAAAAAGTTGGAGTAATTATTATTAAATAAAATTTACTAAGGTATAATTAGAAACTAAAGCTTTTATAATAAATTATTATAATTAATAAATTTTAAATTCTTTTGTATAATCTTTTGCTAAAATATAAATTAAAGTGTTAGATTAAATTAAATCAACTCCCCTTATAAATTCCTTTAAATAAATACTTTATTAATAAGTAAATGTTAATTATTGTAGTAAATTATAATAACATATGTTATTCTTATTTAATTTTGAAAAAAATTAATTAATAATAAACTTTATATTTTTTTTAAATAAAACTATTTTTAATTAGTATTCTTAATATAATTCAATAAAACTTATTATTTTACATGATAATTATAAAATACATAAATTTAAAGTTATAAAAAACTTTTTAATTAAAAATAATTAGAAAAAACTATCATATCTAATATATTCTTTAGATTTTAACTTATATAATAATAATTATTTTAAGTAATTAAAAAACTAGCTTGTAGGAAAATTTAATTAGTTTATAAAACATCAAATTTTAGTCTTTAATAAAAAGAATTATTTTTTAAGTATTAAAAGTTTATTAAAAGTAAAGCAAAAAGTTATTAATAATAAAAGAAACTATTAAATTTATATTATATATTCATTTTTATATATCATATATCAAAATGTTTATTTATTTTCAATCACAAAAAATTCCCATTATTTAAATTACAAAGTAATACATCCCACACAATAATTAGTTTATTAATATATAGTTTTTTAATACTTCAATAATATTAAGAAATTTGATCTTTGATTTTAATAACCAATAAATTTTTATTTTAATTGAAACTAAAAATTTGATATAGAAATAAAGTTTTGAACAAAATAAGATATTATTTAGTTAGTTATATTCATTATATAAACATTGAATTAATTAAGCAATTAGCTAGAGTTCTATGATATTTGAAATATAATTGAAACAATAGAGTATAAAAATAATATCAAATATTTATCATTATTAAGATAATTTTATTGTTAGTTTAATTCAATAGCTTGAACAAAAATGTTTATAACAATATGCAATATATCATCTTAAAATGTTAATTGCATTCAGTATTAGAGAGTTTATAAATTTGATTAAATTTATGTCAGATTAAACATTACTTTTGATATGAGTATATATATTAATAAGATCCGAAATTCGTAGATTAAATTTGATACTATCAATCAAAATTACAGTATATAACATAATTACCAATACCAAAATTAAGAAATGACTGTAAATTATCTACTAATTAATTTCAACTATTTTATTATTTGCATAATAATTATAAAGTATATATTTTATAAAAAAAAATTCTTTTTTTCATTAAAATTTTTATTTTTAAAATTTTAAAATTAATATAAATAATTTCAATTAAAATTAAATTTGTACAACTAAATAAATATATTAATAACCGATATTTTATCCGAAATTTTTATTATATATAAATTTTATTTTCATATTATTTTTCATTTTCAAAATTATACTTTAATATTAATTATAATATTATTAGTTATTTGTTATAAGTATTAAAATTATTTAAACTTCATATCATAATTGAATTAGTATGAAATAGTTATAAGTATGCTCTTTGACTTATTATGCATAAAATCAAACCATAGATAATATTTAAAATTTAATTTATTTTTAGTGTATTTTTTTATTTATTTTAAAGTTATAAAAATTCATAAAATTTTTATATATTATATTAAAGCATAAATTAAAATTTATTAAGTCTAATCATTTTAATTTATATATATTAATAAAATTATTCAGTAAAATTATTATAATTAACCTATACATTAAAAAATTATTTATATTATTAAATTATTTAAGTTTTATATAAATTAAAATAAATCATAATAAACTTTTAATTATTTATAAAAGAAGTAATAATATGATTTAATTTTACTGAAATTTTATGTTTATTCAATTTATCATTTTAAATATTATTTAAATTAAATATATATAAGGATATTTATGTTCAATTTCCTAATTTATAAGTACTTATAGAAATAGTTAAAATGACCGATTAGTTATATTATTCCAATTTAATGATTTAGATTATTTGATTATAGACATTTAAATTGTATTCTATAGTTTAATTAATTAATCCCTAATTAAATAAGTTTGAATAAAAGAATTAAATAAGAGCAGTCTCATTTAATACATAATAATATTTGAGATAAGTGAATTTTTATATTTTTACATACTTTACTGAAACCTATAAAAGTTTAATTTAAATAATAATAATAATAATAATAAGATCATCTTTAAATTTCAATTTAATTAAAATTTTAAAATTTAGGATAAAAAATTTAATAAACTTTACCCGACTCCATTTACCAATATATGAATTAAGGGAAATGTTTTATTGAGCATTAAAATGAACAAACAAATAAAGCCAAATGGATATTATGGATTTGTGATTAGTAATAACAAGTATTAAAATACCATATTGGATAAAAAGTAAATTTAATAATAAAATAGTATAAATAGTGTAGATTTCTTTTTTATTTCTTTTTTTTTTAAAAAAAATCTAAACTTCTCAAGAAAAAATTTTTTTGTTTGAAATTCAAAATTGTAATATAGGTTATATATATTTATATTTAATAATATTATGACCGAAGGAAATTTAATTCAAGATGAAATTAAAATTAGCTCAGCATTGGATATAGCCAATAACATTCGTTCCAAAAAATGGACTGCTACTGAGGTCATGGAAGCTGTGATCGAATTGACAAAGCAGGCTCAAGAATTGACGAATAGTGTGGTACTTTTGCAAGAAAAAGAAGCCATGAAAGCTGCATTTGATTTAGATAACAGAATTAAAGCTGGAGAAGAGTTCCCTGAGAAAGAATATCCATTTTTGGGTGTTCCTATATCTGTTAAGGATTTCCTCCATGTAAAAGGTTGGCCTACTTGGGGTGGTTATCACAAAGCTGGTCAAGTAATTCAGGAAGAAGAAGCTGTTATCGTTACTCTTATGAGAAAAGCGGGTTGTATCCCATATTGCAAAACTAATGTCCCTCAATTTGGTTTATCAACTGAAACTGCCAATCCTGTATTTGGGACCACTACGAATCCAGTTAATCCTAAATTTACGTGTGGAGGCAGTAGTGGTGGCGAAGCAGCTTTAATTGGAGCCCAAGGATCGGTATTAGGTATTGGAAGTGATATTGGTGGTAGTTTGAGAGTCCCAGCTAGTTTTTGTGGAATTTATTCATTCAAACCTACTCCTGGAAGATTTCCTATTTATGGTCATATGGTAATTATGTCAGGTCAGGATTCAATCCATACATCTTCAGGACCTATGGGAAAGAGTGCTGAGGATGTTGAGGCAATGTTTAGGTATGTAATCAAATCACAGCCCTGGAAGCATGATGGCTATTGTACCAAGACTCCATATGAGCCATACAGACTCAATAAAAATCAAAAATTCAGAATTGGATACATTGTCAACAATAAACTCTTCCCCTCTTCTCCAGCTTGCGAAAGAGCAGTCTTAGAGGTAGTTGAATTATTAAGAAAGCAAGGTCATGATGTGTTTGAATTTGATTTACCTGGAGCAACTGATGCTTATAGATTATCTTCTCGCGTTTTGCTTGCTGATGGTTTGGAAAATGCTAAAAGCTTCATGGGATGGTATGAAACTTATTCAGTATTAACTGCTCCTGTAATTCGAACTATTCAGACTCCTAACTTTATAACCAAAGGTTTACAATTTTTGCTTGATAAGGTATTTGGCCAAAAGACACTTAGTGAAATTGTCGGCATTACCGATCTTCCATCTGTTACTAAGCTTTGGAATTATCAAGAAGAAAAGAACTACCTCAGTATTCAAGCACATGAAGCATGGAACAAAACTGGAAATGATTACGAGCGTCCAATGGATATCTTGATTTGTCCTGTAAGCGCATTACCACCTCAAAAGCACAATACCTTTATGTTTGTCAGCCCAACCCTTTGGCCATGCATGATTTTCAACTTGCTCAACTATCCTAGTGGTGTTATTCCAGTTACCAAAGTTGATGCCGACTTAGATAGATTAGACAATGTAGACCAATGGTTGAAAGAGAAATTACCTAAGGATTACAATGGAGGGACTTGGGGTCAGAAGATTTGTTATTCATTTTACGATAGCAAGGAGATGGCTGGACTACCAATTGGTATTCAGGTTGTAGGTAAAAAATCTGAAGATGAAAAGGTATTAGAGTTTATGAAGTATATTGATGAATTAGTTAAAGCCCATCAGAACAAATAATAGCAAATTAAACAAATTATGAATTGATAATTATCTATTTCAAATATAAATATTTATGATATTATTATTTTAATAAATACCAAATATAGTTTTATAATATATAATTAAAATTCAATTATATAATTTTGAATATTATTCATTTTAATTTTTTAAATATTAAATAACAATCAAATATGGTAATTAATTTTACATTATTATAGTATTACCTTGAATTTGAAATAATGGGAAATTTTTTAATTTCTAATTTTTCAAACATATTATTAGTTTGAAATGAATAAATATATACAAAGTTAATAGGAAATTATATATTTTTAATATATATATATATATATATATTAGTTTTTTTGATTAAAAAATTAACTTTTTAAAATTGGTTGTTTAATTTAATTATACTTAAACCAAATAGTAATCATCAAAAGTTTTTTATTTTAGTATTAGTAAAACTTAACCATAAACCCTCTAAAATTATTTAAAATTTACAAGCAGCTTTTGGTAATGAAGTATTATTTAAATCAACAATTTATTGTTGGGTAAATTACTTTAAAGCTAAAAAAGAAACTATTTAAAACCTGTTAAAATCTAAAAGACTAACTTTAACTATTACTCTTTTAATTGTAAATAAAGTGAAAAAATATATTGAAAAGCACTTTTTTATTTCAACTAGAGAATTATCTAAGCATTTTAATATTAGTTTTACAAGTATTTTATATATTTTAAAGTTTAAACTAAAATTAATAAATAAAAATGTAAAATAGGTACCTTATAATTTAACTAAAGCTTAAAAAAAAGCTAGAGTAGCTATTACTAAACAAAACTTATTAAAATATTACTAGAAGCTTAAACTTTTACAGTAAATAATTACAATTAATGAATCTTAGATTTTTATGTATAATCCTTTACTAAAACACAAATCAAAATGTTAGATTAAGTTAAATTAACCTTTTCCACAAATCCCTTTAAATAAACACTTTGTTAATAAGTGAATATTAATTATTACAATAGATTATAATAGTATATGCTATTCTTATTTAGTTCTTGAAAGAAAATTAATTAATAGTAAACTATATATTGTTTTTTTAAATAAAAGTATTTCTAATTAGTGTTTTTAATATAATTTGAGAAGACTTATTATTTTGCATGATAATTGCAAAATACATAAATCTAAAGTTGTAAAAAACTTTCTAATTAAAAATAACTAGAAAAAACTACCACATCTAGTATATTCTTTTGATTATAACCTATGTAATTATAATTGCTTTAGGCAATTAAAAAACCAGCTTGTAGGAAAGAAAATTTCTGCAGGAAAATTTAATTGGTTTGTGAAACATTAAATTTTAGTCTTTAATAAAAAGAACTGTTTTTTAAGTGTTAGAAGTTTGCTAAAAGTATAGCAAAAAATTATTAATAATAAAAGAAACTATTAAATTTATATTATATATTTATTTTTATATATCATATATTCAAATGTTTATTTATTTTTAATTGCAAAAAATTCCCATTATTAAAAATGCAGAGTAATATTATTTTATTAATATTTTTATTAAATATATTTTCAATCAATTCAAATAACAATTGTCAATAATATAATAATAATTTTAGTCAATTAAAATAATCATTCAAAATAACACTATTGAACCAGGTTAGTTGATCAAATGGAACATTTTAAAATATTTATACTTCCAAAAGAATATATTATATTAATATCAATTAAACAAAATTTTAGTAATAAATTTATATTAATATTTTTTCAAAAAAAAGTTCTTATATTTTTAACCAAGTACTAATTCCATCCTAATAATTCCATTTATTATAAAATTTGTATTACGGAAAATATATTATTCCTTCTTCTATTTTTAGTATAATTTAAATAATTTCTAGGAAAATGATGAATTAATATAAATTTGAATAACAAATAAAGTTATATGCAAATAAAAACACTGATTAATAATAATGACACAATCTCAAAATAGAAATATCTATGCAATTTTAATTGAATGACTCAAATAGTGTATTTTAATTTGATAATGAGTTATTTAATACGTCATCTATTTTTTTATATAAATATTAAATCTTTTTAAAATTTTAATAAAATTTTATAAAAAAAAATTATAATACAAAATTTTAAAATTTAAAATTAATTTAAATATTATGACAATGGTGAATTTAATCGAAGATGAGATTCAAAAGAGTTCAGCTTTGGAAATAGCTAAAAATATTCGTTCTAAAAAGTGGACTGCAACACAAGTCATGGCAACTGTCATCCAGTTATCAAAACAAGCACAAGATTTCACTAATAGTGTCGTACTTTGGCAAGACAAAGAAGCCATGAAAGCCGCAGAAGGTCTGGATAGCAGAATTAAAGCTGGAGAAGAGTTCCCTGAGAAAGAATATCCATTTTTGGGTGTTCCTATATCTGTTAAAGATTTCTTTCATGTCAAAGGCTGGCCTACTTGGGGTGGTTACAAAAAAGCTGGCAAAGTAGTACAAGAAGAGGAAGCTACTATTGTAACGGTTTTGAAAAAGTTAGGATGTATCCCATACTGCAAAACTAATGTCCCTCAATTTGGTTTAGCAACTGAAACTGCCAATCCTGTATTTGGGACCACTACGAATCCATTCAATCCTAATTTTACTTCTGGTGGTAGCAGTGGTGGTGAAGCAGCTTTAATTGGAGCCCAAGGATCGGTATTAGGTATTGGAAGTGATATTGGTGGTAGTTTGAGAGTCCCAGCTAGTTTTTGTGGAATTTATTCATTCAAACCTACTCCTGGAAGATTTCCAAATTACGGTCAAATGTCAATTATGTCGGGTCAGGATTCAATCAATTTTACGTCAGGCCCTATGGGAAAAAGTGTTGAGGATGTTGAAGCTATGTTTCGATATGTGATCAAATCTCAACCTTGGAAATTTGATGGCTATTGTACCAAGACTCCATACGATCCATACACCCTTAAAAAAGACCAAAAATTCAAAATTGGATATATGGTAAATAACAATCTTTTTCCAGCGACTCCATCTTGTGAGAGAGCAGTTTTAGAAGTAGTTGAATTATTAAGGAATCAAGGTCATGAAGTTTTTGAGTTTGATTTACCTGGAATTACCGATGCTTATCAGATAACCAGTCGTATTTTACTTGCTGACGGTTTAGAAAACGCTAAAAGGCACATGGGGTGGTATGAGACTTATTCGGCATTAACCGCACCTGTTGTTAGAACTCTCCAAATTCCCAACTTTATTGCTAGAGGATTACAATTTTTGTTCACTAATATCCTTGGACAACACACTTTAGGTGATATTTTGGGTTTTTCAAATCTACCTTCTGTCACCACACTCTGGAATTACCAAGAGAGGAAAAATGATTTGAGTATACAAGCACTTAAAGCTTGGACTAAGACAGGAGAGGAAGATGGTCATCAAATGGATGTTTTAATATGTCCCGTTAGCGCAATGCCTCCTCAGAAGCACAATACTTTCATGTACATTAGTCCAACCCTTTGGCCCTGCATGATTTTCAACTTGCTGAACTATCCTAGTGGTGTGATCCCAGTAACTAAAGTAGATCCTGACTTAGATAGATTAGATAACGTGGATGAATGGCTCAAAGAGAAATTACCTAAAGATTATAATGGAGGAACTTGGGCCCAAAAATTATGTTATTCGTTTTATAATAGCAAAGAAATGGCAGGACTTCCAATTGGGATTCAAGTTGCTGCCAAAAAATCAGAGGATGAAAAGGTGCTAGAATTTATGAAATACATTGATGGTTTGATTAAAACTCATCAAATCAAATAACCAAATTAGCTGAACTTTTGATTAATGCAATGATTTATATCCATATATAACTCTTGGTTAAAAATAAAAATATCAATATTCTTATCGAAAAATATCACTGCTTCCACATATGACAACTATTACAAAAAATACATTTTCATTGATACTGCAAATGTTTATATAAATTGATATCTACTTAGTTAAACCTTAAATTTCATGCTACATAACTTAAATTCATCCAATTGTATTATAATAATTATATTTTGAATTTTAAATATTTGATATCTAATCAAAAAAATGCTTTATAAATCAATAATAAGTAAAAGATTAATTAATAATTATAAAAATTTTATGATTTTTTTAAAATAAGCGTCAAATAATATATATAACTGAAACATGATTTCTGAAATATCATAATTAAAATTTAATTCAAACGTATAATTATAATATTGAAAGATAAGTAAATTGATGATGTAAATATAACATAGATTATTCATTTGAACTATTTCAACAAGAATTTTTATCATATCCAATAAAAATGCTGTTAAAAAATGTAGTAATATTTTTGAATCAATTAAATATATGATACTCAAAGTAAAATGAAATATTGTTATATATAAATAATTAGAAATTATAGTGATTTGTTAAATTTAAATCTACAAGTCTAACTTTAAAAAAATATATTATTTTCCATTGACCACTAATTAAAATATTTTGTTCAATTTTATTAGTATAATTGAGTTAATAATATTAAATATTTAATATGTAATATTGATATTGACATAATTAAATAAGGAATATATTGATTATATTTAATTATTCTTTGTGCATTTCCCTGCTCATAATATTATTTTGATATTGTTCAGTTTCAAATATAAAATTCATATTATTTGCAAAAATTAAACATGTATAGTATGATTAATATTGCTTTGGTTATTAGGAACATATATTCAATTAATTTGAATTCATTAATTTTATAAATATACAATAATTTTTTCTGGAATACAAAATTTTTTTGAGTAAATTATTTGTAGTCAAATCCAGTCACATGATGAAATAAATAAAAAATTGTTTCGAGTTAATTTTATAAGTCTAGTATTCTTACAACAATTATGAAATAAATTGTTTGTCTACTATGCATAAATATAATGCTATTGAAGAAGAAATTCAAGCGATTGCAGCTTTGAAAGAGGGTAACAAGGTTCGCTCTGAAGAATGTGCTGCGAAGCAGGTAATAGAGAAAGTGATAAAGATACTAAAACGAGCTCGCGAATTGAGCAACAATGTGATTCTGTTAAAGCAGCAGGAGGCTTTGGAAGCTTCTGAACACTTAGACATTGTTATTAAAGCTAGTTTTTCATTCTTAGAAGCTGAGCATTCATTTTTTGATGCTCCATTCCAAGGTTGGCCAATTTGAACGGTATATCGCAAGTTGGGAGAAGTGGTGCAAAAAGAAAATGCTATTTTGGCCATAGTGTTAAAAAATTAGGATGTATCCCATACTGCAAAACTAATGTCCCTCAATTTGGTTTATCAACTGAAACTGCTAATCCTGTATTTGGCGCTACCAATAATCCATATAATCCTGCATTTACCAGTGGAGAGAGCAGTGACAGTGAATGAGCATTAGTTAGAGCTCACAGTCCTATTCTCGAAATCGGAAGCGACTGAAGAAGTAGCCTGGGAATCCCAGGTAGTTTTTGTGAGAGCTATTCATTGAAACAAACTCCTGGAAAATTCCCAATAACTGGTAATCACAATTATCTCTCAGGTCAAGAGTCGACACTTACGGTACCAGGTCTAATGAGGAAGAGTGCTGACTATTTAGAGACAGCATTTCGAAATATGCTTAAGTCTGAACCTTGAAAAATAAATCGCGAGTCAATTAAAATTCTTTACAGACAATTGGAGTTATCTAAAATAGACACAATAAGATTGGATGTGTTGTAAATAATCAACTATTTTTGCAACTCCTGCTTGTGAATGAGCAGATTTGGTAGTCAAATTATTGAGAAGTCATTGTCGTGAAGTATTTGAATTTAATTTACCTGGAATGGCTAATGCCTATAGGTTAGCGGCATCAATTCTAGCTGTACATGATCTAGAAAATGCAAAATAATTCGTGGAATGGAATGAGCCATACTTCTGAGTGAAAGTTGTACTCATTAGAAGCTTTGAAATTCTGAATTTGGTGATTCAAAGTTTTTATTTGGTTCTTGCCAGTATTTCTGGAAAAGGCTTTAAGTGATATTTTCAACTTTGTAGTACCCCTATACGTTGTCGAATTGAGGAACCATCAAGAGCAAAACAATCTTTGGGTGCTTGGAATAACACAGGCCTTGATGGTAATGGGAAGGATATTTAAATATTGCCTGCAGTCGTATTGCTTCCTTAAAAGTATAACAATTTCATTTAGGTTAGTCCATGTCTCCAGCCTATCATGAATTTAAATATGCTCAACTATTCCAGTGAAGCGATTCTTGTGACTAGAGTAGAAGCTAATTTAAACAGATTGAATGAGACTGACCAATGGTCGTAGAAGTTGCAAAAAATTATAAAGGAGGAGCTTGGGCACAGATTTTATGGTATTCACTTTATGATATTAATTAAATGACTGTGTTATTAATAGGAATTCGAATTGTAGGCACAGAATCCGAATATGAAAGAACCTAAATTACTATGAGGTATATTGATGTTTTGATATTATAAAAATTAATCCATTCGAATTATATTGTTCAAAATTATTACATTAAATCAAAAACTCAATTTTCTTCAAACACCTCAATACAAATTAAATTAATTCAAATCAAATCATGAATTATATATACACTATTTTTTGTTTCAATACTTAAAGTTTAAAAATATTCATAAAATATATACAAAACAAATAATAAATTTAATAATCAATATTTAAAATGGATTGTGTTGATATATTTTAATGAATTTTCAATTTATAAATATTGTAAAGATAATACTCTACATTATTTATTATAATAATTCATTAATATTCAAAAGGTTTGAGTTTGGAATAAATTCAACTTCCACATAATAATATAAGGCATAAAATTTCGCAAGATGAATAAGTTCATCAAATTTGTATTGATTCATCTTGATCGATTAAAAAAAATATATATAAAGATGTCACAATGAAAAATATGATAACATTGTTTTAATATTTATAGAATTTAATATATTATAGTTAAATAAATACAATAAAATATTCAACACTATTACATTATTCAATTAGTTATAATAAAATTGGTAAAAAATGAAGCATATATTAGTGACATCATCACAAGTCAGTGCATATTTGAATTTAATATAGTTCCAATTTTTTCAATTATTTGTTATTCACGTATTGAAATCATATATTGTTATTAATGGAAATTTAAATTAATTGATTACTAACATTCCATAGAATCTACCTAAGAAATCCGACCATTTTTATAAATAAAATCCTGTTGAATATAATTTTTAATATTTAGTTCATAAATTGACATTAAAGTTCATCATCTTGAATATATGGATAAATATCATAGATTTCAATTTGTAAGTATTAAATAATATTGTAAGAATTTGTCATCAGTTGAAAGTATTGTCCGAAAGTTTTAGTATATTAATCACAAATCAAAATCGAAAAACAATTAAGACTTAGTTTCAATTGACAATAATATCACAATTTAAAAATGAAAAATCAAAATTCAATTGAAGAAATTCAAGAACTATCAGCTTTAGAAGTAGCTAACAAAATCCGCTCGAGGAATTGGACTGCTAAAAAAGTGATGGAAACAGTGATTCAGATGACGGAACGGGCTAACGCATTTACCAACAGTGTAATTCTTCTGAAGGAACAGGAGGCGTTAGAAGCCGCTGAACGTTTGGATATCGATATTCAAGCTGGGATTTCATTTCCTGAATCCGAGTATCCTTTTCTGGGAGTTCCGCTATCAGTGAAAGATTCCTTCCATGTTAAAAATTGGCCAACTTGGGGCGGTTATCAGAGGTTAGGAGAGGTTGATCAACAAGAAGATGCTACAATTGTTGCATTGTTGAGACAGTTGGGATGTATTCCCTATTGTAAAACTAATGTACCTCAATTTGGATTGACTACTGAGACCTCTAATCCAGTGTTTGGTGTCACTAAGAACCCTTATAATCCTGAGTTTACTTGTGGTGGAAGTAGTGGCGGTGAGGGTGCTCTAATCGGTGCGAGAGGCTCCATTTTGGGAATCGGTAGTGATTCAGGAAGTAGCTTGAGAATTCCTGCGAGTTACTGCGGGATCTATTCGTTCAAACCAACTGCTGGACGATTTCCAATGGCTGGTCACTTTCGATTCTCTTCGGGCCAAGATTCGATTTTGACTTCTCCAGGGCCTATGGGTAGAAGTGTGGATGACCTTGCAGCTGTATTCCGTCATGTTATTCAGTTAAAACCTTGGGAAATTGATAGTGACAGCACTAAAACACCATATGAACCATTTCAATTTACTAAAGAGAAACGTTATAAGATTGGATATATTGTCAGCAATGGTGTATTCCCTTCGACTCCAGTATGTGAACGAGCGGTGTTAGAAGTGGTTGAATTATTGAAGAAAGAGGGACATGAAGTATTTGAATTCAAGATACCTGGAGCAGCTGAAGCGTACAAATTAGCTGGAGCTATCTTAGTATCGGATGGCTTAGATAATGCAAAGCGATTTATGACTTGGTCTGAATCGTATACTTCCTTAATCTCACCATTAGTTAGAGTCCTTCAAATTCCAAACTTTGTCAAGAAATGTTTGCAGTATGCACTGGCAAATTTCTTGGGACAGAAGACATATAGCGATTTATTGACCTTTTCAATCCTGCCAACTGTTGCCAAGTTATGGAATTATCAAGAGCAAAAGAATCAATTGGCGAAAGAAACTTTGGATGCTTGGATCAAAACTGGGGAGAAAGATGGCCATCAAATGGATGTATTAATATGTCCTGTTTCTGTATCACCACCCCAAAAACACGATACCTTCATTGCTATCAGTCCGTCGCTGTGGCCCTGTATGATCTTTAATTTATACAATTATCCAAGTGGTGTTATTCCTGTGACTAAAGTTGATGCTGATTTGGATCGAATGGATAATGTCAATCAATGGCTGAAAGAGAAATTACCTAAGGATTATAATAGAGGTTATTGGGCGCAAAAATTATGTTATTCATTTTATAATAGTAAAGAAATGGCAGGTTTACCTATTGGTGTTCAAATCGTGGGTAAGAAATCGAGTGATGAAAAGGTTTTAGAGTTTATGAAGTATATAGATAGTTTGGTTAAATTTGATCACAAATATAAATAGTTATCAAGTATCTTAAAATATTTTCCAAATTCTTATCTTTCAAATCATTACAAGAGTAAATATTTTATAATCGATTTAATTTTAGTTATATCAATTAAATTTTATACAATATTATTAGAATTAATTTATATGAAATAGCTGTATTAATAAATTAAAATTATATATCAATTATAAAATTAATTCTGTAAGAAATTCTAAATTGGATATAAATATTTTTCAAATTATTGAATAGCTGGTCAATTGTTTATACAGGTGAAGATAAAAGTCACAAAAATCAGATTTAAATAAATTGGAAATATATTTTTAAAACAAACAAATGGAATTGAAATCAAGGTGCATTGATTGAAATCCATATTTAAAACTGATACAATTACATGATACAGACTTTTATGACTTAATAATTAAAATTCAGTATTTATAAACATTACCTATCTTTTATAATATAATTTTATTTATTTATTTTATTATCCTAGTATCAAAAAACATACTTAAATTATTTAATCTTTCCAATTTCTTGAGATTGAGTTTGTTTTAATTTCTTTCTTTCTGACCTCAATAATTTTTTGCTATTCTTGGGCTTGTGAGCAATTTTCACCATTTTGACTCTCAATTGCATCAGTTCGGGCTTGACGGTGTCTTGGAATTGGATTTGAGAGTCCAGTTTGAGATAATTTGATAAGGCGACTTTGGGTAGGGTTTGGATGGTATTTTGTAAAGGATCGAAGATTTGTGAAGTGTTCTAAATTGATGAAAATATAAATATGTGGTATTTTTTGATAATTATGGGTATTACCTTTATACCAATCACTGAACAACATCTCATCCCCAAAATATTAGCCAATTCACTCTGCGAGCCTTTTGGTAATGTTACAATGGGTAAAGAAGTATCAAATTGCTGTAATAATTTTGGCAAATGATCGATAAATATACCACAGTTGATATCTTCTTTGCACACCAATATTAAATTAATTGTTGGCTGTATATTTGTTTTTATAGCTTTTTGCAATAGTCGAGTAACTGAGTTATTCCTAATTATTACGAATTCTAAAGCCTTAGAACGAATTTTGTCTTTTGGTGAGTCGCTTATATTCGACTTTAATATTCTATTTTAAATTTAAATTAATATTAGTATAAAAATTGGTAATTAATTATAATTGCTTAGTATCTACTCAAAAAATTGTTTAAATATAGTTTGTTGAATATCTGTATCAATGGTTGGCCTGTACAATAAATAAATTAAAAACATTCACATTCAATTTATTAACTTTTACCATAATGGTTTTAATGGATTATACAAATTTGGTTTTGATTCTATTTTATTTAATTCGTTTTTAGGTGCCATTGTTTTTTAATATTGATATTTTTTTTCTCGGGAATATATTATTTAATCAATTTTCAAAATAATTTTTATTTATGGGATTATCTTATCTAATTTTTAATTGATAATAGGAATTTTGAAAGAAAATTTAATAACCAACAAGCTTTTGAAGGATTATCTTATCAAACAAAGGATTAATCTTAATAAAATTTTTGTAAATAATGAATAATTAAATAATTATATATATTCATATATTTTTAAGTGAATTGTAAAATTTTTTGAAATATTATTTGTCTAAATCTCTAACTACTCATGATTTAATAATGATTAAAGTGAACTATTAAAACTAGTATTTTTTTTACTTAAAAATTGGTTACATGTTTTTCAATTCTATATACAATCTTAATAATTTTAATAAATATGATTTGGTCAAATTATTTTCAAAAAATAATCCCATAAAATAAAATTGACTCAATCGCCAAAATATTAATTCTGATTCATTTCTAAGTCATTCATTGTATAAAATTATTTAAAGAAATTTAATTAACTATTATATATTATTTTCGTATCATATATAAATTATTCAGAGTTAATAAAATATAATGAGTGCAATTTTACAACGTGAAAAACCTCAATCGAGCTCGGAAGCGAATCAAAGCGTTATGAGTGTGAACACCTCGACCATTTCCAACCAACATCAGCAGCAGGAGGATGAATCCATGTTGGCTACACAATTGCCAGATTTGGACGATTTGGTCGAAGACGCTCAAGTTAAGGAGAATAATAGAAAATTGAGAAAGAGGTATAGGAAATTGTTGACAGAATTAGAAGGTATTTGGAAATATTAAATATATGGCAATAATGATATTTATTGGTGAGTTTAGAATCACAGAATGATATTGAAAATAATACTACGGAACATTTAATTGATCATTTGACTAAGGCTAATGAACTTTATTCTCAAGGTTTTATCATATATCAATTACCGATATTATACATCCACATAGTAACACACTTCTAGTAAACAGTACATTTGAAGCCACACTTGACTCCCGTCTCCTAGTAATGGCAGCCGATATGGGAGTGAAAAGAGCCAGGAAAATGCGAGGAAAGACGAAAGATTTCAGTTTAGAATTGTTCAAATCGTGTCTGTTCCACAAGTTGGGTTTAGACAATGAGGATGGCGATGAAGAGTATGCTCAGCAGGATCTGATTAATAGATGGTCCGAATTGGATGAAATTGCTTCGAAGCACTTACAGCCGGTTCCAGGGATTAAGTTTTTGTAAGTGATTGTTAAATGGATTTGGAATTATTGGTATTAATTATGTGGTTACTTTAGATTGGGCCCTTTAAGTATTCAACATAAAGCTAGAACTATTAAAGGTACTAGAAATACGCTAAATACATCGGGTCAGCCTACAGCTGTACCCAAAGTAGTAAGTACCCTTCCAGCATATTATCATATATATCTCAAATCCAATATTTAGATCGACAGTAACGACACAGAAACTGAAAACGACACGACAGCCAACGTAATAATAGTAGCGAACACTCTAGCCAAGTGCAGTCCCATCAATCTCTTCAAATTCGTAATCAACCCTTTAAGCTATGGACAAACCATCGAGAATATTTTCTTCCTAAGTTTTTTAATAAGGGATGGTAGAGCTAAAATAGAGATTGATCAAGATAATCATCCCATTTTATGTAAACGACCATTATTATCATTTATTTAAAATACTAACTATTTTTACAGCGAGTAGTCAACCTCCAACCCATGAAGACTATCGCAAAGGATTGATTAAGAGGCAGTGGATTTTTGAAATGGACCAAATGACTTGGAAGGGTATGGTTAAATTATTTAATTTGAAAAGGCCTGTAATTCCACATAGGTCTTACGAAATCGAGAGAGATGAATCGAATGCTTCGTGGCAGTAATAGCTTTGGATTAGTGTAAAATATTATGATTTCATTATTTGTGTGGTCATATGTTAGAACTTTATGATTTGAGATGATTTCTATTGTTAAGAATGTAAAACTCTGTAATATGCAATTTATATAGCTTTTTAAAGTATTTTAAATATTTCATTATTTTGAATATAACTGTTTGTAATAAATATTCAAATCAATACATTAACTTATAATTCAATTTTCATATCATTTGTATTTGATAATATCAATGATTCATTTTCATTTGATTAATTGTAAGTTATAGTTATTTTTTATTTAAGAAAACCAATCCAAATATTTGAATTATATGATCGAAATTGATTAATTTTCTATTTGAAAATTTATAAATATGATCATCGTAATAGTATATTATTCAATAAACAAAATGTTTGGAAACTAATTATATTTCAAAAGTTATATATCAAATTTAAATGAATTCATTATTTTAGTGACTGCGAATCCAAAACCCAAATATTGAATTTCAATTAAATTTCACTATAAATTCAATAAATTCATTTTAACTTCATCCACTCAATCTTAACTATAAAATATAAAATGGAAAATAACAATACCACAAAACTAGATGACATAATTCATCAAATTAAAAAATTATCAACTCAAGATAAAACTCAATTGTAAAAAGCATTTAGATATCATTCTATTCATAACTAATCACAATTTTCTAGTTTTGATACTCTTATTCAACAAGCTAGTGCTTTAGACTGTTATTTGTTACAAAAGAGTTTAAATGACCAAAATAGAGGTAAATTCAACTTAATAAAGTATTTACCAAAGGACCTAAGTCTATTGGTTTTTAAGTATTTGGAAGGTGATGATATTTTAAATTGTTTTATTGTAAAATTATATTATTATCAATATGATGAATTGTTAATTAGTTCGTTATAGTCATGCAAATCTTGGCACTTATTACTAAAAGATGAAAGCTTTTGGTATAAAAAATATTTTCAAAACTTGTTAATTGGAGAATTGGACCCTTTGGACCAAAGGAAAGATATTTCTTACTTTAAAAAGTATACACTGCTGTTGCATCGTAAGAGGAATTGGTCGCTGGGCCTGCCGAGTCGTACGTCATCGGCTATCTTTCCGTATAATATCGATAAGACTATGCTTTTGGGCCCTAAGGAACTACTCGTGGTGGGTGATAATAGGGAGGTGAGATTGATTCATATTCTGAAAAGATGGTCTATCACAAGCTGGAAATTGCCTCAGATTTGTATTTTGTTGGATTTGGATTGGGATAATGGTCTGTTACTTGCGTGTCCATATGGTAGAGAGTGTTATGTTATAAATATTCATAATGGGAGTTTGGTAAATAGGTTAATTGGCCATACTTCGCTGGTTACACATGGTGCTTTCTCATCAAAGTATATTATTACACAGTCTGGCGATCATACAATCGAACTTTGGTGTAAAAGAAATTATCAGTTGGTTCACACTATTCCAATTTATGAGTATCCCATCCTAGCATTAAAGATCATTTCAGATACTAATTTACTATTAATAGTGAATGTATTTGGGTTTATTCAACTCTACGATTTAGCCACTTTACAAATCATTCAAACATTCCATCCCCTAAATTGGACTAGGGACACAATTGACTCTACGGATAACAATCAATTCAAACACTTTTCAATCTACCACCATACGATTGTACTTACCCAAAGCACCATGATATTCAATATCCATTACAACTCAAACACAAACAATCTCCAATTAATCAAACTCAAACTACATAGCTCCATCATTCGATCCATATCATTGAATGCCATGGGCCTCGTCATCGGCAATTTTACGTACAATTCCATCACATCGTCAATGGTACACTTCTGGGACTTAGAATCTCCTACAAACAGTATCATTCCTATAGAGTGCAAACCCAGTTTCAATTTTGTAGCGCTCTGCAGCAACAATAACACTGTGGTACTGAGTGGTAAGACCAATACCGATACTTTATTTTGGTTGGATTTTTTACCCATTCAAAACCAGCTAACTTTATGAAGGGTTATTTATTTGGAATTATATAATCCAACATATATTATTCTTAATGAGTTTTTCAAACAAAATTCCAAGTTACGTATGCTATTCCATTAAATATATTTATCAGCTGTCGATAATTTGACCAAATCCATTGCTGATCTTTAACTGTAAGAATGATTGTCAGTTGGAGAGGAAAAAAGTTTTTTATAAAGGAATTGTCTTATCCTCAACTTCAATGGTAAACAGCTAATTTAATAGAATTTAATATTATATATGATAAAAAAATATAAAAACTATCAATTAATAATCTGCCAAAACCAATATGAAAAATAAAATTTTTGAAAGCTAGTAGAATTTATGTTATTAATTTATTTTAATTCGATTGAAATTTTGTCATTTTAGAAACATCTTTATAAACTTCATTTTGAGTGACATAGATAATGGGACCATATTACATTAAGTTATCAATAATAATATGTTTTTTATTGATTTAAATATTTAAACTTTTTCTATTTTTGAATTTTCAAAGAGAAATCAACGGGAGTGACACCATAATTTAATCCACTCATACTGATAATATCGATATTGGGGCCAAAATAAGAGGTAATATTGTCAATATTAATACCTCCAGAAGCTTCCAACAAGAAGTTGTACCTGCCCTTATATTGCTCCTTCAAAGATTTGGCGACTTGGTGCAATTCGGGCGGTGAAATATTGTCCAACATGATGATATCAGCACCACTTTCAATAGCTTCTTTGGCTTCTTGTTCGGAACCGACTTCGACGTCGATCTTCATACTGAAGCCACCAACGCTCTTGGCGGCTTGGACGGCTTCTGTGATACTACCGCGACTCCAAATGTGGTTGTCTTTGAGCATGATCATGCTACTGAGATCCATACGATGCATGTCACAGCCTCCAACTAACATACCATACTTTTCAACGAGACGGAAACCGGGCGTAGTCTTTCTACTACCAGCAATCACACCTTGAAATCCTTCCTTTTCCTTAAGAGCGGTAAATTTGCGGCATCTAACCAAAAAATCAACACAAATTTTAAAATCTAAATAAAATAAACTTACTGAGTTGCGATAGAACTGCATCTGCCAAAAATATTGAGAGCTAATCTCTCGCCAATTAAAATATCTTTACATTGACCAGTAACTTTAGCGACGGGTACCTTCTTAGCACCAAACTGTTCAGGATCAATAACAGTACCCTCTTCATAGTGCCATTCAACTTTGCAGTTAGTCAAGCGGAAGACTTCGTTGAAGAATGGAATACCAGCTAATACTGACTATTTCCCAACCCATTGTTAATTTTGATACAATTATTTATGTTGATATTTTACTTACATAACTCTTACAATATAAAACAGCGACTTCTTGTTTGACACCGACTACAAAACCACCATAGTCTAAAGAAGGGATATCTTCCTGTAGCCAATTCGCGATAGTTTGATGCCATTGAGGTGGTAATAAATGTTCGTATTGTTTACTCATATTTATAATAATTATTATTATTTTGTTTTTTTTATATTATTCCCAAAGTTGAAATCATCCATATATAATCAATGTGGTTATTTATTTTAATTATGGGATTGATATTTGAGGTCTTAAGAACAGTCCATTATAAAATTATTTGGGAAATTTTTTAAATGATATCTGCTATTAAAAATCAACCTTGCCAAATAAAAAGTATGAGTCTTTACATGTTGAATTACGAAAAAATTGGAAAATATAGAGGTATTAACTATATATTCTTAATACTTCGATTAGACTTGAATTATTACTAATAAAGTTTAGTAAACTTAGAATTTAGTTCGATGAAATTAGAGTATACCATATCAATAAATAATATTATTGTTATATAACTACAACACACAATATTAAAAATAAGTTGGGACTGAATTTTGAGAGAATAATAGATTAATCAGGATATTAAAAAGATAGGGATACTGAGTCAGATGATATTTTCTCGAAGTTTAGTAATCACAATTCAACATTGAACTTATATTGCTAATTTCAAATGATATAATTTTATAGATAATGTGGCAATTATTTGAAGTGCAATTAATTAAATATAATGAAATAATATATGTAAGAGAATTTTTATTAATTAAACTAAATATTTCTAATTTCATTTGGATTGAATCTAATATTGAGGTATATTTATGATCTAAATAAACTACCAGAGGTTTTTAAATATATAGTGATAATTTTTACAAACTCTAGCTGATAAATATTTGGCTTCATGTTGTGTAATTTAAATATGGCAAAATTAGAATCTTTTAGTAGTTGATATGTTAATACTCATCATATGGTATTTTAAAATAGAATATATTCATGGTATAATGATATTTGGTTGCTCATGTTGGAAAAAAATTCTAGTAAATTAATCAGAGAGATATTAATAAATATTCTCATATTCTTTTTAAATCATATATAACATTAAATTTAACAATCGTATGTTAAAAATATTTTAAATTTACTGCTTCTCAACTATCAAGCTTAAATAAAATTTATTTTTCAATTATGAACCCATTTAAATTCTTTAACCATTCCCGAAACTTCCAATGATTCTGAGCACGCCTATCAATATTTAATTAAGGCCGAGATAAACTATCACTTGCAACACAGATTTTTGGTTATTGTTTTACAATAATGTTTAATTTCAAAAAGTACAGCAGCAAATACACTATTACCGTCTTCAGTCAAATATGAGCAAATATGATTATTCCTGCTTCTAAAATTCAATATTTTACAATCTCATCAACAAGTCTTAAACATTAGAATAGAACAGAAAAGATTAAAACCATATGAACTTTAGGTAAATTCAAGTTTCACCCAGTTTCCAATATTTGACAACTTCTCAATCAACCTAAAAAGCCACGCCCGACCTAGAAACTTACGATACAAGAGTCTCTTTGAAACGTCAAAATTAACACCTTAAAAAAGCTTCCCGAATATGAAATCGTGTGATATATTAGATTGAAATTTAGCCTCAAATCAAATAGTTTTTATATTTATTAAAAAATTTTATAAACGGATTATTCTCTAAAATTATTATTATTTTGAAAAACATTGTTGTTAACAATTTAAATTCCATAGGTTCATCTTTAAAAAACTATCACATAACTAATAGTTTTGTTAAATCCACAAAAAGCATGATTTAACAAGGGAACTTAAAGATTACTTTTTAAAATATCTAATTATTTTATAACTAAGATTAATTAAATATATTATACAAAAATGAAGAAAATAAAATACAACATAAAAAAAGACATTAAAAAATTTCAAAAAACTGATAGAAAAAAAACAAAATTAAGCTGTTTCCAAACCTTAACAAGAAGATATATTGATAGAACGGTTTAGAGTAATAAACTAGACTTATAATCAATATTTCAGAATGGTTGACAGGAGTAAATAAAATAAATTAAAAAACTAATATCAAATATGTAAATATAAAAAGCTCAAAGGATGAAATCTAGTTGGTATTAGAAATTACTTATATTTAAACATAACAATACACAACTTCCTAAAAATATAAAGACCAATTTTATCACTCACAAGAAATAATATAATATAAAAGTATATAAAATTAATTTGAGTTATTATTAATTTTAATTACTAGATAAAAAATGTTTTCCACTATGCCTATTTTAATAGCAAGCTAATTCAAACAACTAGACCATTTCCAGAAAAGCTCAATTATAGTTATTACCTTTAAATGATAAAATTTGTTATAGATATTAATTGTGATATATTTCGTTTTGAATTTATTTTATGTTCATTTTATCACATTTAATCATATTTTACTGATATATAATATTGAATTCATATTTTAAAATATTTAATTATTCAATACTATACCCTTAAGTATTATATAATTTATTTTTTGATTATTGTAAACTTAATACCAATACCTTATATTGTTGAATTAACTTAATATTTTTATGTAAACTTATAATAAAGATATTTCATTATTTTTAATTAATCTAATTATTAAAAATTACAAATATAAAATTAAATAATCATAATTGATATTATCTTCCTCTACATATAAATTAAATATCCATATTATTCTATTATTATTAAACTTCAAGAACACATTTTGATACCACTAAAAATTAATTAAGATAATAAAGCTTTTTTGTGAAATATAAAAAAAGAATTTTAGATTTTGATCCAAACATATAATCTTTTACAACTAATTACTCTTTTTTAATTAGATTGTAACTTGAGTAAAAAAGATATTGAGAGAATTCATTGTTTCTATTTTACTTATAATAAGTTATAAATCAGATAATCTTAAAGAAATCTACTAAGGAAAATATTACAAAATCAGAAAATAAATCCAAAACCTTCTGGATAAGGTATGTAAGAAACTTAGCAAATTGATTAATAAAAAAATGCATAATTTTACTTTAATTGGAGACTGAAAAAATGGGGAGAAAAGCTAGTAAATGGATTGAGAGTAAAAGTATAAATGTAATGTTAAGATGGTTTTATTACAGATTTAAATAATACTTACTCAACCAAATAAGAGAATACCTTTAGTGCGAGTTAATCATCTGTGATAAGCATTATATAAGCAAAACATGTGGTAATTGTGGATATTTGCATATATAACCTTGATCAAGCAAGACTTTCAAGCATCTTCAATGTTATGTTGAGATGAATCAAAACGCCAATACTGCTAGAAACACACTCTCTCACTATTTAACAGTCAATCGAGCCAGCCTTTCAACATTGGGGTTGGGGCTTACTCCATTGGGATCTCTAGACTCTATGCAGGATTTGGACAATTTTAATTGTGAGCGATATCTAAGTTAAAATAAATCAATAAAATTGATTATAAAAATATATTGAATAGAAACCTCAATCTGGTTCTAAATTCCTTGCCATAGATTTTATATTGTCATTTTAAAATACCTAAATTGATATTCTGTTGTGAAGTCAAATGATTCAAGTCTTTAGTTACATATGAATGAAAAAAAATAATGGCAAAGAGAATTATTATTTGATTGAAAATGATTTTTAATTCATTAATTATCAGATAAGTATATTTCACAATATTGATTAATATATGGTTAATTGAATTTGAAATATGCTAGAATTAATTGTTTTATAGATGATTGAAATGGGATATAGTGTAATTAAACCATACTAAAGTAATTTAACTAATAAATTTTTATAAGATTGTCATCGTCTGCTTTATACTCTATTAGTAATTATTTTTTTTCAAATTCATAATATTAACTTGATACCAGCAATGAAAGTTATTAAAAAAAATTAGAATTAAGTTATAAATTTTAATTTATCAAGAAACCTAGATATCCCGCAAATTTCCTTGAATAATTTGAAGACCAATAGTAAATGTAATAATATATTTTGGACTTTTGACTCTTGTGAAGATTAGGAAATTTGGTCAAATGTATAATCTGATTATCCACTTCACTATTTCCCAAATTTAGTACCAGGGTTTATCGGAATAAATGGTTAGAATGTTATAAAACAAATTTTTTACATTATCGAAATTAATAATATCATTAGTATAATTTGTTAATTTATCCCTATTTTCATATATTCAAATTAACTGGCTGTTTTTTATGATATTATTTTTAAAGTATATGGAATGTTGTTATAATTTAGAGTTAATTTCAATAGTTGGTAAGGGATAAAATATGAGAATAATAAAAATGGAAAATTTTCAAATCCTGAGGGAAGCTAATTATTCCATTAATATGAAGTAATAAATTAATTATACAAAAATCATAGCCTTATCATGCCAGTATTATATTTAGTACTATCTATGATATATTATCCTAAGCTTAAATATAGTTTTAAATTCCATCCTTTTAATATGACAATAAATGGACTGAGATGAAGTAAGTCTGAAATATCTCTGGCTCGATTATTGATTCAAAAATTTTGAGACTGAAGTGAATTTCAAGTTTGATAACAATTCTCATAATCTAAGTGATCTGGAAAAGTGTTAGATGAGTGAAAAATGAGCCAATCAAATGTTAAAGACATTTTATTTGATAAATTCGAGTTGTTCAGTGCATGAGATTTTATTTGAAAATGGGTTTCAAGTGCTTCAATATAAATAGATTTCCATTGACAAAATTTAGTGTATGATTAATATAACCAATGATTCCCTCATCTCCCGTTCATAAACAATGGTCTCCTCAAAACGATGTATACTGTGAAGATGTAGTCCAAGAGTTTTCCACTCTTTTAGGTGCTGAAATGTATGTGGACTTGACTAAACTACGTCAGATTTCTAGATATGGCATCCCCGACGAATTACGTGGGGTAAACCTTGATGGTTTTTTTTACAATGAACTTCTTGACCAATAATCATTTTAGGATGTATGGAAGTATTTACTCAAAGTTGAAAGCGCTGATAGAAGTAACATTCATCTATTGTACTATATATTATGAACAATTATTAAATATTTTATTTAGCTAATGATATGGAAACTTATAAGCTCAATGAAGCGGAATACTTTCAACTTAGACCTCAAACCCATGAATATACTAACAAGATACGTGGTGAAGTCAGTCGACTTCAAAATAGAATACAAAAGGTTCTCCCTAGCAAGTTATATGAAGATGTTATTGGAGCATACTTGAACTATAACAAGCAAGCGGAATTTAATCCAAGTTGGGTTCATCTCTGTACACCTTTTGTGTTGGTATTAGAAAGAGAAGTAGAAGTATTTTATTGCTTTAAGAACCTAATGCAAATAATAGGTATTATATTTAAGATCCACTTGGCTCAAATTAGATTAATTTAATATCTAGACGATTACTTCTATACAAACCCCTTGGAAATACAGCTCACTCGCTTCCAAACTTTATTCCGAATGTTAATACCCGATTTGTAATATTTTTGATATATTCCAATTGTAATAAAATTACTAAAATTACTAATATTTTATAGAAATGATTATTTTGAAGAAGAACAAGTGTCAATATACGAATGGACTACATCTTGGTTAACGAATTTATTCGCCAAAGAAATGCCCCCTGCGACACTAATATCTCTTTGGGATTTATATTTTGGAACTACCAATTTTATGGATCTTCATTTATATATGTGCATAGGTAAACTTTATCGGTATACTATCTTGAACTAATATTTATACTATTTTGTTATAGCTATCTTACAGCAAAATCGAGAAAGGTTAGAAGAGTTAGAAAATTCAGAAATTAAGGCATTTTTATCTAGACTTCCAGAAATGGATATATTTACGGTAGGATATTTTATTCTATTATCTTGATTGTTGTTAATATGTGGTATTCTATTAGATCCGTCAAATTGCTACAGATCTTCAGCACCAAGCAATGGAAACATTAGCTGACCAACTTTGATCTTGTACTTTGGATTAAATGTTATCTCATTTTTGGTCCATTTCCACTTTTTCTCCATCATCCAATATGCTTGATTTCGTTAATTCACTTTCTTAAATCTTTCTCTCTCCTTTTTACTCTATATTCATTTACACTCTCACTCTACATACAACAATTTAAATATTTCGTCTTTCGTGCTCCAATTGTCACTCTGTATAATATATATACATAATTATTATCAAATTGTAATAGTTTTTGTATGCTAAAGTTACGAATTTAGATGTTCTGTGGTAAAACTTTGCGTTAAGCATTAATATAGCCATCTATTCACTAATATCTTCCTAATTGACGAGGTATCAACAGATAAATTATCTGATATATTAGTTTCACAAAATTTGTGTATGTAACTGCTACTTTCGCACCATTGACCAAACGTACCCCCTAAAGAATTCAATTCCTCTAATTATACACCTAATATAGTAAACTTTTTAAATACCTATAAGAGATTTAATTGTTTTATATAATTGTTGTATTTTGAAGAGTGAATCCCCTTCTCTTCCATGATCAACTCTAGTATAAATATCTTTAAAAATTCTAATAATTGTATCATAAAACCACACTGATCATTTGATAATCTTATCACAAAATAAAAATAAATAGCATTACAAAATTAATGATGATATATACTAATTAATTAAAAGTTACCATTTATTTTATCTAATCAACTCTATCTAATATTATTCTTTATAATGATGAATTTATAATTTTATATAATGATATATTTCATATTTTATCAAATATTAAAAAACCAAAATTATAATTAAGATTAGATCTGATTAGATAATTTATGATTATGAACAATTTATATTAATATCAAATCATAGATTTGTTATAGTTATATATATATTTAAGTTTTATGAAACATATTTTCTATTAACAATAGTAGAAATATAAAATATCAGCTTAAGTTCAATATTAGCATTTAATCATATAATATTAGGCAAATTGTATTCCTAACTATTGTAATACTCATATTTTTTACTAAATCATTGAACTATATGTATTAGATTAATATAATTCATATAATAGAAATATTTAATAACGATTAAATATATGTAACTAGAAATTTAAGATATTATAAAAGCCATATATACATTGATTTATGAATTATAATTTTTTTCATATTTCAAAAACATACTTGATAATTTAGAAATTTCATTCAATTTGGTTCCGTTCAATTTTGTATATCAGGGATTATGTCATTTATTATAAATCTTTTATCAAATATAATGATATAGTTTAGTGACTATTAGGAGTACCGATACTAATTATTGTATGGATCGATCCTCAGAGTAGTAAGAATGTGCTAATTAAAACGGGTGGTTGATTCGCAATATCGATCCAAGAAATCCATTTGGGTTGTATTGCAGTCACTTTAATATAGATTTGTATTTTTTGTTAATAATTTGATATTATTAAATAATTTTAATATGTAGAATATAATTACATTAGTAAAGATGATTGTAAAACTAATGATTTTTATCATTGGCTCAATAATTGTTTGGAAATTTGCTGAAAATTTACCCATCTTTTATATCCTCATTAGTATTACTGGTATTTTATAATATATATTTTGTAGTGGTATTCCAACCATAGGTATATATTATTTACTTCAAACAATTTAATATGACAAAATTAAAGCATAGCAACTAGATATTATTGAAATATCTTGACAGATTTCAATCAATTCTATTCTAACTTTATTACTTGAATTCAACCCAGTCCCATATTTTAACAGAAAAAACAAAATAAGATATTAAATGAAATTATACCAATCCTGAATATTCATATCCATCTAAAACAAAAAAAATATCATTGAAGATTATCAATATTGAAAATTATTAATAGAAAATAATAATAATAATTAATTGAGATGGATGACTATTCAATTCCATACATCCAACACGTCTTACCACTCGTATCCCTAATAGGCTTGGATCCCGATATCGATCCCAAATCCACAACCAATCCGTCATACACGGCTCAAAAGGTGGACGTCACTAAAAAAATCATCGAAGCTTGGGGTGTTGATGATGGACCTGCACTGTGGCATCTTTCTGCAATTCCAAATACAGCACCATTGACTTCCAATTCGGGCATTTTGCAACATTGTAGGGAGAAATTTTTCGAGAAAGGCGGCCAAGCTATTCAGAAGGGTACTCATAATTTGTTCAAAGTTATTACTCAGCCCAAAGTAAATTAATTAATTTAGTACGTTTTTTAGTTTTTTTATTGAATATAATTTAGGTTATATTACCCACTAAAAAAACCAGTCAATCTCCTGGAACTTCTTCGTCACTCTCCCCTAACAACCAGGCGTCTCCCCTATTTCCAGACGGCGTTATGACACCGTTGTGGTGCTCCAAGCACCAGAACGAGTCGCCAGCAGTGTATATTATGTTCTTCGATTTGTGGAAATTCGACCAGGGTAATGACCAAACCGACGAGAATAAATTGCACCATATCTTAAATCAGAGTTCGGTTCAGAATACTGTGAGGGAGAAGGATAGTGCGCTAGCAATGACTATTTCCGAATACAGGTATTATTACAATTATACTTTGAAGTTAATTATATTGATATTCAGTTGATTTCAGAAAATCTATGAATGAAAGAGGCATCAAACTTATTGCAATATTTTGGAACTTAAACAACCAAGGTAAACTATAAAATTATTCCAATATTAAAAATTTCCTAATATTTTATTATGTAAAGATGATTTCGTTGAGGATAGATTATTACATATTAGAAGAACTTCCGGTTTAGATCCTAAAACAGGATTCTTTATTTTAGACGACGAAGCTGCTAGGAGACTTCCAGAATTTATTCACAGGTTTTGATCATATCAACATATTCACATCGTTACATTCACTAACCAGCAATTAGTATTCAAAAATCCATGGCTGAATCGTGTATGAATTACTATCGCGAAAGGTACAAAATAGTTAAGAAGAAGTACTCGCGCCTGAATCACTTACCTAGTCCCCTCCCCGAGAATGGTTTATCTATATTGGGATGGGCCGCTCGCTACGAATTTAAATTGGCGACCTTTGCGGCATTTCGGCAGGATTTTGAATTAGCTGTCAAGTAATTTGATCATGTTATTCAGTGGACTCTGATTAATTAAGTTTTTAGACATTACGAAAGTTGTTATTTCAGTTTAATAGAAATGTTAATTAAATTGGAGTTGAGTACGTCTAAGAAAGAGAGGTGGATGGAAATTTTAGCATTTTTGGATTGTTTGAGTTTGAACGTAACTTTATTCCATAAACTATCTATTATTGTTTTTATTTATTTGATCTAGATTAATCGTTTAATGCTATATTTGGAATCTCCTCAATTGTCTTTAATTCAGCTGAGGAGACATTTATTCTATGGGAAGTCACTAAGATTGTCCAAAGTGAGTGGCTTGGGATTGCCTGATCACCGATATTCCGAATGGGAATACTCTCAGTAATTTAATTCTACCATTCTATAGTTATATTATTGATATAGTTTCTTAGATATTTCGCATTTGCCGAACTACTTGATTGCGGTATCAAATTCGGAGTGAAATTCAATCCTATCAACTTGAGTGCATCGTCCCAATCCCAGTACAAAACCATCGCAATGACATCTAATTTACTATTACACGGATCTCCCGTTAAGAACAGAATTGGAGAAACTAAAATCACAACGCACTCGGGTTCCTCTTTTCAATTTTCTTCCGAGACTACGAATATTTCACCCAATAACTCAAATGTTTTCCAGTATGATGATGTGAATCCAATTTCGATAGTTCAACATCCTGGTTACTATTATTATCAAGCTGCTGAGTGTTTGATTAATCGGATATGTCAACGTAAGGCCTATCTTGAAGAGGTGAATTTTCAATTAATTTCAATATATTTCATAATCTAATAATTATTTAGCAAAATACCAGTCAAGATCAAAATTCAGAAAAAGAAACTGAGGAAGAATCAGCCAAAACCACAACCACCATCATTGAAGTATTATCCAAAAGTTATGAACAGTTCAAAAAATATCGTGGTCATCGTATGACTTTATTAGTTGCTTCCAAAATTGCTGAAACTTATTTAAATTCTGGGAAACATGATTTAGCTTCCAAGTAATTAACTTAAAACTTTCCATAACAATTTATAACTAATGTTGAAATTAGATTTTACGAAAGAATAGCTAAAAGCTACCGTAAAGAATCTTGGCCCAATTTATTACAAACCGTATTATTAAACTTGTTAACTTGCGCTAAAAATATGGAGAATTCGGCGGAGTGGTTCTTACTCAATTCATTCGAATTGTTGTCGCCTAATTTTGCGTTAAACGACGATCAGCACCAAAACATCGTCAGAGGGATTAGTGAGAAGTTGAATGTAATCCTATTTGTATAGTATTTGATGATATTTAAATGCTAACTTCATGTTTAGGAATCCGCCATACAACCAAGTTCTGAAACATCCAATTCTATTCCCAAGACTGTAGTAATCGATATCGACAATCCCAAATCGTCATTCATCTACTTCAACGCCATATTCGATCCCAGCCCAAGCGACACGCATTTGGGCGTCAAACTTCAACTACAAATCAGCGTGGCTAAGAGTCACACTGACGATAGCTTCAATTTAAATTTCATTAAAGTGTCATTCAAAGACTCTCAATTCGATTTTCAGTTCCAGCATGATGATACTGTTTTGGTTAAAGCTATAGATTCCAGTTTGAATGGCGACCAAGTTTGTTTCATTCAGCATCCATACGAAGACACCGATAATGAATCAAATAATTACGAAGATAATACGCTACGTATCATTCCAACTAATTTGGAATTGAATTGGAAGGGATGTATCAAGGTTTTGGAGACTACTTTACTTCCTGGTGATGCCGAATTCCTAGAGGTAGATTAATATATTACATATAAAATTCCTAATTAATTGGATATAGGTTACATCGATTCATGGATCCATATCCAATGCCAACTATCAAATCATTTTCAAACAAAAGTTACCAGACGTCAACCTTTCAGGGTCTTCCAAGTTGAGTGGGTTAAACGATCAAGTGCAGTATTCGGCGTTAGACGCTCAGCAGAGTGGTTCAAATGCTTTGGGTTTGGGTGGTAGTCCATCTAAGTGGTTGTCTCATTCCGAGGGTAATTTTAAACAATATAATAATATTTTTCAAATATTCATTTTTTAGATCAAGGTCTCAAATTTTATAAAACTAGAGTTTTTGGAACTTGTCACACTATCAAGTAACTTCAGCAATTCCTCAACTGTAATTTTGGCTAATTTCACTTTAGGATTCAGAAGCCAGTATCCTTACTAAAATTGGAAATTTTACCTCCTACTCAATGTCTTTTGGATGAAGCCAATAATTCAACGATTAAAATTACCAATGAACATAAGGAAGAGATTAAAGTTGAATTGTATATCAGTATTTTGAATCCTAGTCCAGGTACTTATATTTGCGTTAATAAGTAATCAGTTATTCATTTGATTTGTAGATGATAAACTTTTAGACAGCGATCAGTCCGAAATGATCTCCAAAGATTTGATTAAATTTAATATTGAATCAATCCAGCCTAGCGAATCTTATGAGCAGAATTTCAATTTTGTGTTTAGAGAATTCGAAGGTGAGAGACAATTGTCAGCAACCGTAAGTATAATCTTTATATTAAATAATGCATATACATGATAATGTTATTTAGGTTATCTATCATAAACTAAATAATTCGTCATCAATAAAATTACAAGTGGAACAGTCATGCATATTTAATATTTCTAAGCCTTTCAATCTCGAGTTTCAATTCTTGCCACAATTTGGGATCAAACCATACATTCACAACGAATCAACTGATGGCAATATTGACACAATAATCAAATCCATTGCACCTAATCTGAATATAGTCAGGGAGTATCTGATACTTGCAAACATCTCTGGGACTCAAGAAATCGACATTGAAATTGAAGAAATTCAATGGATTGAACAAGTAATACATCGTTTTAACATACAGATACAAAGCTTAACTATTTTTTAGAATGAAAGAATTGTCCATGACAGATATTCGATTGAAATGGTTGAACATGGAAGCTATCTAAAGAAACAAGGTAAAAATCTAGCATTTAATATATTAATCTATTATTGATTATATTTAGTGCTTAAATCCAATTTCCCATTCTCCATGCAAAATTTGATTAAGCTTCAATTGAAACATCCTGCTCTGGATTTTGACCCCGTTTCCAATAACCATTCAAAGGGTGAAGAGCCTGGTAATAGAGGTTGGAAAATTGATTTTAAGAAATTGACAATTATTTGGAGGAGGTAATTTCAATCAACGTATTTTTAAGGAATATATTAATTTGATAATAGAGCTGATTTTAAAGATAAAGTACCCAATTTCACCAATATTAACATCCCACCACTGTTTATACCCAATTATAAGATTGAAGTGAATATAGGTAATTGCCTTAGATCAAAAAATTATTTTATTTTTAACGACAAATTAGATCTACCCAATCAAGCATTCGAAAACCAACCCTTCTCCATCAAGTACCAGATCCAAAACCTCACAAGTTTTACACAAGAGCTGTCGGCATCCTTCGACTTCAACAGCATTCCCTTAGTGTTCTCGGGATACAAGACCAAATCACTGCTGTGTCTGCCCTACTCCAAAAATGTCCTGTATGTCACCTGCCATCCACTGACGTATGGCCGCATCTTCCTGCCACAACTCATCCTTGAGGAAGGCAAAACCCATAATCAAAACGGAGGCAATAGCCAAATGGACTTGGATGTGAGTAGGGATATCGACTGGGGGTGGGATCAGAAGACTACGTATTTGATGATATTACCAGATCATACTTCATAAATTGATTAAAACAATATTATTCATTATTTAAATCAATAAAAAACTCGTCTACAATTAACAATTTTTTATTATTTTAATATAATTTGAAATCCTACTGAGCCAAAGTATTCAATCTCAATTTAACGGACTTTGGCAAAAATCTAGACCACGTCTTAAGAATCATAAACGTAAAAAATTGACGTTTGCCAGCTAACGTCCCCAAAGCAAACAACATCGCAGAATATGTCGGTAGGCCGAAGAATATGTAGCCGAGGCGATAGCTCCAAGGACCTTCCTTTAAACTTGCTAAATTTAGGATCAGTTATAATTATATTATTGATATTATTAAAGCGAATTGAATTACCTTTTTCACTGAACATAGACTTGAGTAAAGGTCGCGTTATTAGTAAGGAACTGGAGCCAGTTACGGCGAACACTGTCATAACAATAACCACGTCTTTAAACCAGGGGATACTCTTCGGAGGGTGTTGTGACACTCTGCTCCAAAACGATGTGGAAAATGGAGATTTTGAATAGATTTGATGTCTTTGGGAATTGTTAATTAAAGTGGGATTGAATCGAATTGATGTTCTAATCATCTTGGTAGAATTTTGGAATACTTTAAATTTTGAATAATTATCAATTAATACTATTTTTAATATTTATATATTTTTTTAAAATTTAAAAATAAGCAATAAAAAATAATTAAAATTAAATTTAAATTAATATAAATTATGATATCGTTAATTAATCTATTATTAATATCCACTGACTTTTGATGGAGTTGTGGGTGTTGAAAAAGATTCCCACAAATTTTTTATTGAATTGAATATGGATTAATAGATGTGTAAGTTTGTGAGGTTATTTATATTTGTAGTGTATATACATTACTTTAATTGTTAGGAATGTCATCAGTATCAAAGAAGAAATTTGCGGTGGTATGCTCGAGTAATCAAAATAGAAGTATGGAAGCTCATAATGAGTTACAGTAAATATCACTTAATTTATTCAATAATCACTTTTGATTTACAAATTATTTAGAAAGAGAGGTTTCTATGTCGACAGTTACGGAACTGGAAATTCGGTACGTTTACCGGGACCCGATCCCTACACTCCCAATATTTATCCATTTGGAACTCCCTATGAAGTCATGTATCAAGATTTGATGAATAAAAATCCCCAACTGTATTATATAATCAATATATATTAAAATATTATATTAATGTTATTGGGTAGATACACTGCGAATAAACTCTTGCCAATGTTGGAGAGGAATAAGCAAGTGAAGAGGGCACCTGAAAGATTTCAGGATAATTTTAACAGCTATTATGATGTGATTTTTACTTGTGAAGAGAGGTGTTTTGATATCGTTTGTGAGGGTAATTCATACAATTTGTAATTTAGCTCGAGTATTTGATTTTTGTGATTCATAGATTTGGTTAATCGAGGAGCTAGACGCAATCGTCCTGTTCATATTATTAATGTCGATATTAAAGATACTCACGAACATGCTGTCAAAGGTGGTCAATCTATAGTTGAAATGTGTATGCAGGTACTATCACTAAACATATATTATTTAAACCTTCACTAATACCAAATTTTTTATAGATATCCAAATTAAAAGATTTCCACCAAGAATTACCAGGCATGGTAGAATTCTTTGAAGATAAGGGACCTCATCCCCTATTGTATACTCTGAGTTATTATTAATTGTATTTTACATTTGCTGGATAATGGATATTATTTAATTAATATAGGTTATAATTGAAATAAATTGAAAATTCTGTATATTAATAATTGATATTAAATATAAAACTATTTTTTGGAACGCTTATTTCTGATGTTTTATAAAATAATATTGACAGTAAAATGTTTAATTTTTCATTTGAATTAATATTAATAAGAGTTGATAATTTTCATTTGAAACTAGATAATGGCAATACTATCTTTGGTTGAGTGTTGTTATTTGTTAAAAACTATACCATTTTATATTATACTAAACGATATATTGATAGCATAATCAACTGACTTCTGATAAAAAATCTCATTAATATATATATTTGGCAAAATTTTTATATTTATAATAACAATATTTTACATAGAAAATAAAACAAATATTTTTGATAATTAGGAATAAGATCTCTAATATACAATATATACTAATGAGAGTGGTGACAATTATTGTGACAAGCTAAATAAAAAATTAGTAACAAGACATTAAAAAATAAATAATAATTTTACATTTTGGTTTATATCTTGGAGCTCTCTCATAAGCATTAGGACTACCAATATTTCTACCTCGATACGTCTGTTCGTTAGAACTATCGTCACTGTCGGTTTCGTCGCTATCCGACTCGCCAACGGGTCGGGGTTTGTGATAAATACAGCAAACTAAATCCAATTAATATAAATAATCTAAAAAAGTAAAAATGTTTTAAAATTACTCTTTGACTTCTTTTTCCCCATCCCTTCATTATCAATGACATTTTCGTCCCAACGAATTCTCCTGCTCTCGCTAGTATCGAGAGCTCCCGTCAAATGAATTCTACCAACTGGGGAAGCTGGATTATCAGAGTTGTCAGGATTACTAGAACCTTCAAATTCCGAAAAATTCTCAGTTATTGTTAAAGTTCTCGATCCGTGCCTGGCTGACTCTTGATAATTACTATTTCTTAATTGGCTCATTATTTTTTTTGTTATAGAGTATTATATTATTATTAAGTTATAATTTTTATCAATAAATTCAAATTTAATAAAGAGAGAAGAAATGGATTGATATTGTATTTAAATATGGTAATGATTTCATAATTTTCTTCAATTTCCTAATTTAGTAATGTTGTGCATTTTTTAATGAATTGACCTTTGAATGTTAATTTTTAGCTTTTAAAATTAGATTGTATTTATATTAATATTAAACAAAAAATGCGTGGCTAATAATATATATAGATGAATTATCAACAATTATAATTTGCTACAAAATTTTAATAACATTTTTAATCTTCTAAAAATTCAGTATATAGATGTTACCAATCATTTTTCTTGTTTGATTCAGTTATAAGGTTATTTTGATTTTTATGATATTAATATTTAAACTTGATTTTACTAAATTGTATATTAATAAATTTCTTATTTATTCCTTGTGATTAAATATCCAAGTTTATAGACAATTAAATAATATAATCTATATCATGTATATCCTCTCCAGTCTTATTCTAAATGAACTAGTTAATAATCGAAGATTTAAAACTAAAAATTTCAGTATTGTTCGGCCATATATTGATATTTTGAATTTATTTACATAAGTCCAAGTGGACTTATATTTGCCAAACAGGTTTATTTTATTATTAATATTACTTAAGGATAATAAAGCTATAGCAAATATTTTTTTAATTATAAATTGAAAAACTAAAATTTGATCGTAATTCGAAAAGTTATGATATAAATAGTATTTTTTATTAGCTTAAAGTTTTGATTGATTGATTCAATTTTTTATAATTAGTAAATGCTTATATAAAATGGTTAATATTATTAATAATATACTAATAAATAAACAAATAAAATTAATACTGATATCATTTAAATATATTTTGTATTGAATATTAAATTGAAAATATGGAGTGTATAATTAGCTTAAACAAACCAAATTAATCAATCAAACTTCAGTATGATAAAATAACGTTGAATGCATTAATTAATGATTTTCAGGTTTAACGATTTTTGTTTCTGTATCCAAATAATTAAAGGTTCTCTTAATACCACAATAAGTTCCCGGATCATAATATTCAACACGACTACATTGTTTTTGAATACTCAATGCGAACCCCTGATCTTCATTCAAATCCTCCCGAATAGTTGCTGTACACAACGCAATTTTAGCAGCTTGGTTAGCGTAGTAATACATACCCAAAGGAAAATGAAACTGGCCATGTGCCATTCCACTCAGAGGATCTCCCTGTTTTCTGCCACAAACACAACAATCAAACTTCGAATCACAATATTCTTTACATCTCTCATAGCATTCTTGAGACAAAAATGTATTATCGTCAATTTTCAAAAAGGAGGGACTAGTTTCAGCGCAATAAACCTTCCTGAATCTCCCAATCAAGATGGGGTACTTATCCTCCTGTTGGTTGTTAAAACACTTGTGATTTTCGCAGAATTTGACTACGTTGTCGGATGGATTATCACTATGGATAAAACATGAATTCTTTCTTAGGGTTGTGATGATATAGGCGAAATTCGTGTTGCGATTGATCGGTATCATCACGTCGCAGTCCGAGTTTTTTACGTCGTAGCTCTTGGGACTGTGGTAGGAAACCATGAATACGAACCGCTCGAAATATAGAGCTAGAAGGAATATAGCGATGTATAATAATTTATTCTTGATTCTTATGAGTACAAATGAGAGAGCTAAGCCATAGAATGCAATGACTTTAAGCGTTAAAGGAATATTCAGATTGGAATAATCTAGATGCATTATGTTACCACAGAAAAGGATAAAAATGATAAAAATGATGATTAAATTTGCTATTTATACTCTTTCGATCATTGTTTCAACTCCTGATAAATGTTTTAATTTTTTAATGCAATGCTCTCCTGAATGTATTAAGAGAATTGACAAATCATTTGTATATTCAGGATATTATTCAAATTAGTACCGAAAGGTTAATATTATACTCATCATATATAACAACGCTTATATCCACATTTATATTTTAATATTTCATAAAAATTAATTAGTACTTTGGTTTATAAAATCCTTTAATATAAAAACAAAGAATTTTTGATTAAAAAATGTCAAATAATTTTCAAAATTCCATTTTTGTAATTTCCATTTAATAGTTTAATAAGACTGCTAAATCTATTTTAGTATAAAAAATATGTATTATATTCAATATATTATTGATAATAAAAAAATTTTAGTGAGTAACAAAAATCTAATATAGATAGCATCATATATTATTACCGATATTAATGGTATCTCATTTTATAATTAATATCATTAGTGTTAAATAATTTTTAATATAATTATTCATTAATTTATCATAGTACTGTTTCTAAATAGATTCAAATCGAAATATTCCCTCGAAAATCTTCTATTAAAGTTATTTTAGATAAATGTGTCATATATACTCTTATAATGTTTTAATTATTGTGAAAATTAACCACTCTTAAGGCTGGTTCAATTAATTTTGCAGCTAAATTTAACCAGCACTCATCATTTGATTTAAGGGTATATAAAATGATTAATATTAAAGAAAATATTTCTTGATTTTTGTTAAATCAAGATCAAATTCATATTGATAAAAGTTGTAGTTAGCAGTTCCGGGAACAGTACATTAAGGTCGTGTTGAAACATTCCAGCCATAATGATCTGAAGTAAGTTACTGACGACCAGGAATGGGTACTCGACAACATGAGTAACGACTAGTTGCGCGAGTGTTGGTTCGAACGGTTATTAATGAACTGGTATTGATGCTATATTATGCATCATTCTTGGGGTGATTCGGGGTATAGATGATTTATTAGAAATTAATGGTAGATAACAGAGAGTAGAAAGAGTTATATTAGATAGTAGTCGAAAAAGAAGAGGAGAAGGCCTTGAGAGGGCGTATGAAGAGAGTGCTTTATGTGTTGTAGGAGTGTTAGGATAATAGTGCAACTCTGCACATTCTAAAGAAACTTTTATGTGTGAATTCAAAGACGCACATTGACATTTTAGGATTATCATAATATATACTTTTGGTATTGAAAATTGTGTATTTTGAATCGGTTAGTTTGCCATTTAGTTTACTTTGTTCCTTAACAATTATACATTTTATGATAAAAAATTAGCACAATATTAGTGAAATATATGCAAGGCTATTGACAAAATAATAATTGTATTTTCAATTTTGACTAAAAACGCATACCATAGCATAATCGAATACCAGAGCCATTTAACAATTCATAATATAATACTCTTTATTTAAATCATATTTAAAACGATTATAACAGTAAAATTCCGTTTCTATGTTTTTTATTTTTCCCTATTTGGCATCTTAATTTGGATAATTCTATAATGAAAAAATTGAAATTTTTTGCTTTATTTTTTTAAAAAATCATCAATAGTTGATTGCCATTATATATTAAATATTGAATATAAAAATATTTAATATGAAAAATTTGTTTTTATTAATTCAAGTACACAAATTCATTAATACTTTTAATTTTTGATATTGTTATATATACAATATATAATATATTTATAGCATTCATTGAGTTTTGAATGTTGCAAAAATTATTTTAAATATTTGTTAAATAAACAAATTTATAGGCAAAGTTGCAAATTTACAAATTTTCAACTTATTGGGTTATATTTCAAATATAACATATATTTTTAGATTCCATATTATGATTAATAAACCATGGCAATTATTAATTGTAAAACTAGATTGGTTAAATATAATGATTATTCCATTTAAAAAAATATTCATTTTGGTAATATTATTGCCATAATCCCAGATGTTGGTACCTTGTTCAAATTGTGACTTCTAAATTTCGTTATATATTTAAATAGATTTTATTAGAAGGATTTGTCTAATTTGAATAATTTAAATTCAAAAGAAAAAATTGTAGTTTTATAATTTTATATTTTATCATTTGCATTAATAATATGAAAATATATTCTATACAATATCACTTTTTTTACCATTAATTCAATTTATAGAATAATTAATATTTCGAAAGGGAGCGTAATATTAAATGGAAATTGGTATTTTCTTTTTTGTAAAAAATAAAATACAAATAATGTTATATAAAACAAATTATACCTAAATTGTTATAGATCAATATAAATAGATATATACTCACTGTAAATACATTGTACGAATTATTTTGATACTAATCATATTATAAACTATTTAAAATTATTAAATCTTATTTCTAAATTATATTATATAAATTTGATTACGATTCAACTTTAACAATCTATGTTATAAGTCTCAATTATTACATCAATAATAATTATATGAATAGAACAAATTATTTATTTTAAAATTCAAAAGATATAGGAAATAGTATATACAATGATTTAATTTAAAGTCTAATGTTTACCATAGTATTTAGGACGATACTTAGATGGTTTTTGATTTTTAGGTGCGTATGGCGACCGATCGTGAGTATACATGTAACTTCGGTTGGACTGAAATGGTGTTCTTCTAATTAGTAGCTGATTGGTATCATCTGTCATGATGGGCTTGAGGTTGGAGGGTAAGAAGGTGCCGCCATCTTCACTCATCGCCCCATTTTCAAATGGAATGGAATAATATAAACTGATTAACCAACAATTAACAAGTCTCATGATATTATTAGCAACAAGAATATATCATATTGAATGTAATTATATAGTTATTTGAGTATTTATATGATCTATTGATATCGTCATTGAATTTAAATAAGTTTTAAAGGATTAAAAATGTCAATAGTCTGTTTCAAATGTGAATTTTGAAACTGAACTAACCAAATCAATTCAAATTGAATCAAGATATTTTGATATTGAATATAATTTTTAACTCATTCGGATTATTTGAAATCTTTTAGTAGTCAATAATATAGTAATATTCATATTTAATTAATAATCTATTTAATTGTATCAAATTGATTAATTTTATTTTTTATTTCCTTTTCTTTAGGATACAAACATTATCTGTTTGGATTATTTGATAAGGCAACAAATGACGAATTAACTCGTCCTTATTTTTTAGATTAAGGTTTTTAAGGTTAGAAAGGTAACCCTTGAGAGGTTGAATTTGAACCTTATGGAATCCTTTGATACATTCGATTGTTTTAAACTCTTCCATATCATATTTACCAACTTCATTAGTCAATAATACATCGAAATTTAAATATATTTTAGGATCTTTAATATTTTCCAATTTGCTATACCTATATTTAATTAATAGTATTAGTTTGATATCAATCAAGTGCATTCATTAATTATATTACACCCAATCGTTTCTTAGTTCACCAAATCTACTAGCACCAGTCATAGCCGTATAGGTATCTAGATGAATTCTTACTATCAAATCACCTTAATATTAGAAATCAAATAATAATGTTATATTAAATCAATCAACTTACAATTGCTTTGATCATTAAATAATTGATGCACTCTTTGTAAAGCATAACCACCAGGATAATTTAAATGAGAGATATAACCCAAGTTGACATTATAAAAAGTTGTGGATGCTAATATTAATAAAGTAAACCAATATTTAATAAACTTGATATTAATCCATTTAAACCTATCCAGTTGAAGTTAGTTAGCTAATACAATATAATGATTATTGAACATTGGATTACATTTTATCACTAGTAATGGATGCAGTTAGCGAAAACAATGGGAAAGTATATTCGATAAATCGCCATTCTTTATGTCCCAAACATGACATAAATAAAATATAAAAAATTGAAGGAATTAAAATTAATAGATCACTTGGATTGATAAATATCCCAACGATTGAAAGCAAATATGGCCAATGTAAAATTTTCGGTAAAAATCTATTGAAATAAGATAAAAAAGGCATCGTCTATAATATCAAATATCTTATTAGTTTGAATATCGTTTTGTGATTATTATTTCAATAACTTACTCCCCAAGCTTCACTTTTACCTAAAATGGCATTAAAGTAAAATACTTGACCTTCAGCCCACATGAATTTTGTTTTCCAAAAGAATGAATCAATAGGGATAACAATTACTAAATAATAATCAATTGGGTAAATATATTGAAATAATAAATCAATATGAAGTATACCTAAAGAAATCAAAATTGTTGAAATTGCTAACTTGATCAAATTTAAAATGAATTGAATATTTCTAAATTTAATATCTTGAAGCAATTCGAATAGACAATGGAAACCTAATAGGAATAAGGTTTCTGATCTGAATACGGTACCACTAATTATCATCAAAATAAAGAATTGATTGAATTTTTTATAATGTCGTGGCATTCCTTGATTATTTTCTTTGTTAGGATCCGATTTCAAATAACTTGATAAGTAGTATGAGAACGCCATAGTTGCTAATTAATGAGTCAATATATATTTTGTTTATATCTTTATAATAAATTACTCAGAATTAAGCTAAAGGAATTGGGTATCGTTCTAGAGCACCAGAACCAAATATGAAATTGAGTTAAGTTGAATAACATAAACCAATATCCCACCTTCGTGCCATATCTCTTTAATATGGAATTGAATAGCATAGTACAGGATACACTGTTCAATAGTCCCAAAAATAATCTAACTATAGAAATTTTTATAAATAACAATCTCAAAATTGATATAGGTATATATTTTAAATACCTAAATATTGATAAGTAAACATATCATGTTCAATATTTAGCAAATTCAACAAAAATTGAATAGGTTTAATAAAGCTTGTTAAAATAATTGGTCCCAAAAAAGTTCGAGGTACGACACCAGGAAATTCTAAATGATCATACTAACACATATATAAATATTTGTAAAAATACTTCTAATATATATTAACTAATTACTTTTTCAACATCAAGTCCAAATTTCAACAAATCATGACTCGCTTGTAAATTAAAACTTTCTTCAACTTTCGTAAATGGAGAAGAGATAATATAAAGTGTTATAATTGAAAAGTTAATCAAAAAATAAACTAGCGTTAATCGAGAGTACTTTTTCATGTTTACTTGTTTGTGTACCAATATATCGTTACGTTACACAGTGTTAATTTAAGAGATTATTGATTTATTCATAAATTTATGGGTTATTTTTTAATTCCAGTTGTGTGATTTATTCAAAATGTTTCATTCTATTACAAAGGGAGAGTTTGACTAGTGAGTCTCGATATCTTTTCCATCAGCTAATAAGTGCAACTGATGCTGAATAGCATCTAAATGAGGATCATCAGCATTTGGAAATAAGGTCTTGACGGATTGATGGAGGTTTAAAAAGTATTCAATATTAGGACCGCTAGGACCGACACTTCTCATAATATGCTCAGCCAACTCTCTATAAGGTGCAGGGCCCAAGTATGCTTCGTTATCTAATGTACCAATATAAACACTCGCCTATTGTGGTAATTCAATCAGTTTATAAATAATATAAAAATTATTTGATAAAAATACATTTCTAACTACTGGTTCAGTTTTACCAGGCTGATAAATATCTACTGTATGACAAGTGTAACCATTTTTCTCCCTATAATCCAAATGATTTTTGACTTCTTCTTTCTTGGATTTAGGAATTCTATATGCCATACCCCAAGTAATTAACTCTTCTTGGTCATTAATGTTAAAGTGATCTTCGTAGGTTTCTTTAATATCTTTGTATTCATCAATGGGAATCAAAGTGACTACTCTTCCAGGAGCTTCAGGTGTACCTCTATGATCGTTACTGCCCTAATAAGAATTTGTTTAGTTTTTCGGATAAAATAAATTAAATATATTAAATACTAACTTGCCAAAATCTTCTTACATAACCTTTGATATATCCAGGAACTCTACTCAAAACTATTAATAAAATACTTAAAATAAAAAGTGATAAATAAATATTAACCTTTCAACAGTAGGGAAGTCAACTTTCCAAATTAAACTACCATAACCAAAAACCCACATTGGGTCTTCATCAAATTCATCCTCTTGAATTATCTCTTCAATTTGAGTGCTGATGATTTTTTCCACTTGTTCATTATTTAATTTATTTAACTTTTGAGCATTATTAACTTCAACTTGATTCAATTCAAGAGAATTAAAGGTATCTTTGATAGTCATGGTAAAGGTTGAATTTTTTAGTTTTTATATTTTTAAAATTAATTAAAATTTCAAAGATTAATGGGTGTATTTATATTAGTTCTAATTTCCTTAAATCCATTTAATTTAATTTTTCACCACTATTGCGATTCATTAATAATTCATCAATTTAATCAAACTCTCAAATTTTACATTAATGAAATAATGATTTTACTAATTTTAATATGAAAGTAATTGGTTATTCAGAGAGATAATGTTTAATATAATAATATTGATAAAGCGATATTAATTATTTGATCATATATTAAAATAATTTAATCTATCATTCAATAAATCAATAGTAAAATGAAATTTAGAGTAAAGCAATATATATTTTGGATTCACAAAGAAGTTTTCATAGAAAATATGTATTCAATATTAAAACAATTCACTATAACAATGTATTAATCAAAGTAAGTCTCGAGTTGATGTACATATTAGCGACTACCGCCAAAGAATGAGTTTTGAGAGTTGAGAGATTCTTGAGCCTGGTAAAAGTTTCTTTGGATGGTTGATCTAGGGTGAGGGTTGCTGTTCAAGGAAGCTCCAGGGAATACATTAGCCGCAAGATTGGCATTGGAAGCATTACCAGTGTGATTGTGGATAAAAGGCTGGGATTGAGCGTTATTTTTGATCAAATCTAGAATTTTGGCATCCAATTCGTTGCTGCTGGAATTCAACTGTTCTAATGCTAAAAGGTGAGCATTTAAAATACCAAGAATTTGATTAACTGTTTCTGGCATCTGAGATGATTCTTGATCTGAGTAAGTCTTGGTTTCCTTCAAAATATCTTCGAGTTGCTTTTCGACAGTCTGTAAATCTTGAGCAAGAGAATTTGCGATATTCATTGTATTCTCTCTGTAAATATCAGCAGAGCTGTGAGAAGTACCTTCTTGTTGCTGTTTCAAATTGTGGGCTTGAATCTTTTCATCGATCTTGGCTTCGTACTCATCTAAAATTTTGTTGAGTTCTTCTTGTTGAGCTAAAACGTATTCAATGTTGGAGTCAATATTATTTTGCAAAGTGCTACATTCCTTCGAGGCTGAAATTAATTGATTAATAGTTTTGGTATTCTCTCTAACAACTTGATCCCATTTGGATACCTCTTTAGCTTGAGTTAAAAATTCATCAGTAAGGTTTTTGACTTCATTGGTCCATTCAGATAAAATATCTTGCATATCTTTTTTATGTAAAAGACTAGGGATAGTGGACTGAACTGAGCTAGAAATAGTTGGTACAGATGGTGTAGTAGATAAGGGGGTA
>JNEM01011668.1:0-19875 GCA_000697335.1 Conidiobolus incongruus B7586 | reverse complement strand
ATAATATATAATTATATATATTAGACTAATTTAATTTATTAAATTACTTTAAAATATCCTAATAATTAGCATTTTTAATAATTTTTCCTTTGTAAATATAGTGATAATGAAACTAATATAATATAATAGAAAACTTGATATAAAAATAATATTGCCAATAATATATTATCAATAATATAGAAAAATAATATAAATGTAACCAAAGTTGAATTAAGCTTTATAAATAAACAAGGCAATATTAATAGAATAATATTTATACTAAATAGTGCCAAAATATTATATTACTGATAAAATATAGTCTTAATCTTAAAAATAATAAAAATTAAAAAGAAAAAAAATCTAATTTAATAAATAATTTAATATTATTTATTTAATTTACTTTATTTAGGAATATATAATAATCATATAATTTATTGTTAAATGAATTATATAGAAATATATATGAATTTTGAAATTAACCTCTTAATATTATTATGGATATTTAATTTAAACTATTATTTAATGTTTAATCAAATTTTATTTAATAATTAAATATAAAATTTCATAAAAACCTTTGTATTATTAATTTAATTTTAATTTCAATATAACAATAATTATTTAATATTTTAAATATCGAACTTGATAAATTTCGAAGACAATATATAAATATATTGGATAAATATGAAACTTAAAGATATATCCTATATTTTTTGTTAATAAATTAGAATTTTAAGTTCAATTATAAAATGACTTAAAATAATTTATAAATTTTAAAAATTTTGTAAATATTAATTTTGATATTTAATTAAAAAATTGATATAATTTTAATGATAACTTATTAATTTAATAAGAAGGAAATTTAAATATAAAGTTAATTAAAAATTATTATTATTATATTATTTTATAAAGTATTTTGAAATAATTAAAATTCAAAGAAAAATAATAAATAATAGTTAATTAAAATTAAATTATTTAAAAAACAATAATATAAATAATAATACAATAAAAAGGCTTTTATAATAGGTAGTTTTTATTAATTTTCTTTGGTTTTGAAATAATAGTAATAAAAGTAGTTTATTCAACAAGTTGGCTATTGTTAATTGTTAAAATAATTAACACAAATCCTAACCTTTATGTCAAATGATAAATGATCCTAAATTTGTAATATATCAAAGTTTTTACTAATATTATAATCATATAATACTATTACTCTGTATTTTTAATAATGGGAATTTTTTTCAATTTAAAATAAATAAATATTTTAATATATAATATATAAAAATAAATATATAATATAAATTTAATAGTTACTTTTATTATTAATAACTTTTTGTTATATTTTTAGCAAAGATCTAATATTTAAAAAATAGTTTTTTTTATTAAAAATTGAAATATGATATTTTATAAATTAATTAAATTTTTTTACAGAAATTTTTATTTTTGCAAGCTGGTTTTATAATTATATAAAGTAATTATAATTACATAGGTTATAATCTAAAGAGTATACTAGATGTGGTAGTTTTTTCTAGTTATTTTTTATCAGAAAGTTTTTTATAACTTTAGATTTATATATTTTATAATTATCAAGTAAAATAATAGGTTTTCTCAAATTAAATTAAGAACACTAATTAGAAATAATTTTATTTAAAAAAACAATATAAGGTTTACTATTAATTGATTTTCCTTCAGAAATTAAATAAAAGTAGTATATACTATTATAATCTATTACAATAATTAATATTCATTTATTAACAAAATGTTTATTTAAAAAGATTTATAAAAAAAGTTGATTTAACTTAATCTAACATTTTGATTTGTGTTTTGGTAAAAGATTATATATAAAGATTTAAGATTCATCAATTGTAATTATTTACTATAAAAGTTTAAGCTTCTAGTAATATTTTAGTAAGTTTTATTTAACAATAATTTTTTTAATTTTTTTTAAGCTTTAGTTAAATTATAAGGTACCTATTTTATATTTTTATTTATTATTTTGAGTTTAAACTTTAATATATATAAAATACTTATAAAACTAATATTAAAATGCTTAGATAATTCTTTAGCTAAAATAAAAAGGTGTTTTTTAATATATTTTTTCACTTTATTAATAATTAAAAGAGTAATAGTTAAAGTTAATCTTTTAGATTTTAACAAGTTTTAGATAGTTTCTCTTTTAACTTTAAAGCAATTTACCCAGCAATAAATTGTTGATTTAGATAATACTTTATTATTAAAAGCTACTTGTAAATTTTAAATAATTTTAAAGGGTTTATGGTTAAGTTTTATTAATATTAAAATAAAAAACTTTTAATGATTACTATTTAGTTTAAGCATAATTAAATTAAACAACCAATTTTAAAAAGTTAATTTTTTAATCAAAAAAAATTATTATATATATATAATTTCCTATTAACTTTGTATATATTTATTTATTTTAAATTAATAATATATTTGAAAAATCAAAAATTAAAAAATTTCCCATTACTTCAAATTCAAGGTAATAATCAATTAGTAGGCACTATTTGGATAGCTCCCAATATAAAAAATAAGTTATTTGTTCTTTAAATATAATAGGTAAAAACTATATTAACCATTAATAAACACAAAAATTTGATCATATATCCAATAAATCAATAAAAATATACTACTAAAATGATTATTGGGATTTCAAATTTATTAAAGTATATTAATGATTTATTATAAATAAATTCCACTAACTATACAACATTTTAATATTCAATTAGTCTTTTTATAATATTATTATAAACCAATTAATTGTTCCTTTTAAATAACACTTATTTTAATTTTATTGCAAGTTTTTGAGTAATAAATTCAAAAATATTATAAGAAATTTTTCATATCATATTTAACATTTTAAAACTATTTGTATAAATCAATTTAAACATGAAAGGAAAATATTTCGGAACTACTGTAAATAATATATTATTATTACTTCGATTTATTAATATATCAACTTTAAATTTGATATAAAAGATATTTAAAATTGAATTTCATATAAAAATATCAATAATTTAAAGTATAATTAATATAAATATGAAGGTTTAACTATATGCCAATCATTTTATTTAAAATTATCTAAAGTATTTACAGTAACTTTTGAAATGGTATTATAATTAATTTAATATTCTTTTATAAGTTTAATTAGTTTATGAAAAATTTATCCCTAAAATTTAATTTATAAAATATTAAGTAATTTCTTAATAACATACAATTTGAAAGTACTCTGAAGAATATATATGGCAGTTATCACTTCAACTTAATTCATTAAATAATATGGTTTCAATATAATTTAGTAATTGATTTATTATAGCACTTTAAAGAATTTCATCTAATTTAATAGTTCAATATAAAACAACTAAATGGACGAGCTCAATGAAATATTTAAAAATATTGTATTCAATTATGATCTAACCTAATTGATTTGATGATTAAATTAAATTTCCAAATTATATATTTAACAAAGAATATCAATTAAAAACTCAACCAAAGTCATTAAAATCAATGCTTTATCATGAATACGATTATCAAGTAATCACTTTAATTCAATCAAATTTTTAGAAATTTAACGTTAAAATTTTTTGCAATTAATATGTCCCGACTATTATCACAAAGTATTTAAATATTACTAAAATGATCTAAATGCTATGGATATTGAGAATAATCTAATAAATTAAGTGGAATAAATTATGTGTATGAGAAATATTCAATCATTTGGAAGTCAACTTGGGACAATTTGATCAACCCAGCTATAATTTATTAATTAATTTTCTTTAATATATTTTAAAATATAAAAATTAAAATGGTTTATATTGATAGTATGCTTAATAGAATAAGACTTGAATATACTATATAGCATAAAGATAAACATGTTATTTAACTGTCTGAAAGTAAATTTACAAGTATAAAAAATATTCAAAACTTAATTACAAGATTAAAATAATTAAAATTATTATATTCATTAACAACATAAGTATAGATAAAATAAAAATTAAACATAAATTTAAACCATTAATTATTGTTTTAAATAACTCTAAAAGTCTAAAAAAATATTTAATGATAATTATGTAATTAATTCAATTTAGCTAATACAACATTAATAGCTTCAACGATTAGTGCGTGCTCATGGGAGTGAATCCTCTCCTCCAACGTCTCCAAAGTATCATCCTTATTAATAGGAATAACCTTAGTCAAAATAGGTTCACCCCTATCTACCTCAGAGATGACGTAGTGCATCATGATACCAGTCTCCTGAATTAAACCCTGTTGGTAGGCCGTAAAAGCTCTCTCGATAGCATGAGCACCGTCGAATTGACCAGGCAAGGCGGGATGGAGGTTAATAATAGGAACATTTGTGGGGATCTGATTCAAAAATTCGGGACTTAATACATGCATAAAGCCAGCCAATACAATTAAGTCGGGGTTGAATTCTAAACACACTGCTGCTAAATCAATATCGTAATCAATTCGAGTCTTGCCCTGATCCTTGTAAAATTTCAAATTATGCACCTTTGTAGGTATGTTGGAGTTTTGGGCTCTGATAAGACCGTAAGCGTTCTTTCTGTTGCTAATAACACCCACTACTTCGGCATTGGGAATAGCTTTATCCTTAACAGCATCTAAAACAGCCTGGAGGTTGGATCCATTTCCAGAGATCAAGACTAAAATTCTATGAGATTTTTCGGAGCTCATAATTATTTAATTGATTAAAATGAAATTATTTGTTTTGAAAATAAATAAATAATATATATTGATATATTGATTTATTATATATTTATATATATAAGTGACTGATTATAACAAAGTGAATCCACTTAATTATTTCCTCAATATAATTTTTTGAACTAATTTGGATTTTGGAGAATTGTGGGTTAAAAGATTTTTAATTCAAATGTACTCAAATAAAATAGCTTAAAAATAATATTAAATTAACCAATAATGTCTTATATAGACTTTTACTAAATTTAATATATATATATAGTCTTTTAAGTATTATTAAATTTAGAAATAATAAGAAAATAAATTATAACATGATATACCAGGCTAAATCAAATTTTAGTTATAAATCAAATAAAACTCTTAAATTAATGATCAATTAATCCAAAATGAAATAAATTTCTCTTGTAAAAAACATTAATTTTTTGTAATTATATATATTCATTCTAATGATAAATACAAAAAACAAATCTAAAACATTTATAATAAAAAAATAATTTATTAACAGCTTAGAATGTAATATAATAAATAATGAATTCAAGGAATCCGTAAACTATTTAACCAAATAATTCACCAATCTTCTGTTATTCCCTATAATCACTTTAAATACCTTCTTATCGCCGATGAATTTCTGTTTAATATCGTCAGCTACAATCTGTTTGAAGAATTCCTCATAGTTGGAAGATTGTCCCAATTGGTCGAGTGTGATTTGTGATGGTAGTAATTGATCGAGAATGTTGATGTCCAAGTCGACTACTTGACGTTTTTTGCCGTTAATCTAAGTGAAATTGATAAGTTTATCATATATTTTATAATATAAACGCTGGATTTACCTGAATGACAACGTTTACACTTTCTTCCTTTAATCCTTCCTTATCAACCTGAGGCCATTTGGATCCTTCGACATTTTCAACTTCACGATGTATAAAATATTGAGACCACAACTTTTGAGCTTGTCTGGGAGCCATTGGACTTAACATTTGAATTAATACTTTAATACCGTAAACATATACAGGATTATTAGTGTTGAAATCCTTAGATTGGGAGAAATCCGACAAAGCGTGGGTTAACTTGATTAAGAAGGCAATAGCAGTGTTGAATTGGTAATTGATTTCAAATATTTGAGTGACTTCCTGGACAGTGAAGTTAATAGTTCTATAGAGAGATTTTTCACGACTACTTAATTTGGAAATATCAATATGAGCAGTTTGCTGAACTGGCGTTTCGATTAATTTTTCCACTTTGTTGAGCCATCTCTTAATTCCAATGATACTGTGATCGTCCCAGTCTAAATTATCACTGGGTGGTGCTTTATACAGTATGTACAAACGCGTGGAATCGACGCCGTTGAGTTTGATTGTTTTCTATTATTCAAATTAATGATTGATTTATTATAATAAATAAGTAATACCTCAGGATCTACACCATTGTATTTGGATTTGGACATTTTTTCATAAGTGACAATTAAAGGATCACTAGTTTTGGCATGAATTGCTTGGAATTGATCTAAAAACATGTTATCAATTAAGCATAATATCAAAAACATTTTTACATTAAAGCATACCAATGACTTTAACATCATCCAGCTTGACAAATCTTCCGGTTGTTGTACTCTTGTAAGTTTTACCTTGAACCATACCCTAACAGCTGTTAATATAAAGATATTGATATTATACTAGTGGATTTACTTGAGTGAGCAACTTCTTAAAAGGTTCGCCTCTCATCTTATCCAAATCGGTAACTTCATTACCATCCGAACTCAAGTATCCATTCTTCCACAAGAATTTGGTAATAAATCTGGAGTATAGCAAATGTAGAATAGCATGCTCAATTCCACCAATATATAAATCCACAGGCATTAATTTACTGAGGGATTTAGAATCAAACATTCTGAAAATAGTTAGTTATGCTATACTGGAGCTTAAATGAATGAGTTACTCTTTGCCGTTCTTGGCATCCAAATGTCTCAAAAAATACCACGAACTGTCCACGAATGTGTCCATAGTGTCGGTATCGCGCTTGGCAACACCATCGCATCTATAATTAGAATGAATCCTCAGTACACTATAGTCTTTTTAATCAGTTAATAAATCAATTACTTGGGACATTTACAATTAACAAATTCTGAAGAGTTTGCGAGTGGAGATCCTCCCTCATTTTGTAAATCGTTCAAGTGAGGTAATTCAACAGGGAGTTGATCATCGGGTACTGGAACTACACCACAACTGTCACAATGAATGAAAGGAATTGGAGTACCCCAGTATCTTTGACGACTGATTAACCAATCTCTCAAACGGTATTGAGATATAATTTCGCCAACTCCTTCGCTTGATACTAAATTGGAAATAGACTTTCTGGCTTGAATACTTGTCTTGCCTCCAAAGCTACCATTGAGACCGTATGAAAGCATAATACCATCTTCCAAAAATGGCTGGGTTTTGTCTAAATGTTCGGGATCTGCAGAAGGACCAATGACAAATTTGATGTCGCCAGCAATCTTATTCAAATGGAAGAAGTCCCAATCTCTTTGGTCATGTGCGGGAACTCCCATGACTGAACCAGTGCCATAGTCATCAAGAACGTAAGGAGCAGCATAAACTGGAACTGGTTTCTTAGTAAGTGGATGAATAACATTAATTCCCAAGTTGACACCGTTCATGGATGGAGTATCGTCATTTTTAGTTTCTGTTAGAACTTTTTGGACCTTCTTGCGAGTTGTTTCATCAACCAAAGATGACTTAATAATGGGATGATTCAAACTCACTGCCAAATATTGAACCCCGTACAAAGTATCAGCCCTGGTAGTGAATACGGTCAATTGATTAAATTCAGTATTGGGAATTTCGACACAGAAATTCACTTTGCAGCCTTCACTCTTGCCAATCCAGTTACTTTGCATCATACGCACTTTCTCAGGCCATCCTTGCAACAATTCGAGGTCTTGGAGAAGATCCTCAGCATAGTCAGTGATTTTGACGAACCATTGCTTCAGGTATTTTTGCTCGACTATTGCTCCAGACCTCCAACTTCTACCCTCATTATCTATTTGTTCATTAGCAAGTACCGTCTTATCAACGGGATCCCAATTCACCAAAGCTTCTTTCTGATACAATAATCCATGCTTATGTAACAATAAAATCAGCTTCTGCGTAAATTTATAATAATCTTTATTACATGTGACTACCTCGCGATCCCAGTCAAACTTTGTATTCATGAGCTCCAACTGATTCTTCATCACCTCAATATTACTCAATGTCCAATCCCTTGGGTTGATACCGCGATCGGTTGCTGCATTCTCAGCGGGTAATCCAAAAGCATCCCAGCCCATAGGATGAATAACATTGTGACCCGTCATACGTCTAAATCTAGCCAATGTATCGGATATTGTATAAACTCTTACGTGGCCAATATGCAAATTACCACTCAGATATGGAAACATACTCAAGGCGTAAAATTTTTTACTTTCTTCCAACAATTTGGCATCATTGTGGAATTGATACTGTTGAATATTTTTGAATATTGTCAACCTTGATAATTGGGATCGTGTATAAGATTTTAATAAATTTACTCGAATTTTTCTGATCATCTTTATTAATTCTATTATTAATTATTGAAAAAAAAATTTAATTAAAGATAACAGATTTTTAATTTTTCTAGGGTTTTATGATTTATTTTACTAAGTTTTTAGTTCTACCCCTTGACCTATATATAATTTAATATAAAATAGATGAAAAAAATTGTGGGAGTACAATATCAGCTAAAGAAATTGGAAATAATTGTCCATTGGCATTGAATTACTCATAATATTTTGCTATTTAGTTTTTAATTTATTACTTAACAGCATTACAAGTCAAAATATATAAAGGCTGTTCTAATGATTCAATTATAAAAAATAAGATATTTTTTCAAAAAATAATGAATTATAACTTGCGTATTTCATCAAAAAACACCAATACAATTTGTGTTATACTATTTAGGATTATCAACCTATTCATATTCAATTAAATCTTACTAGATTTTGAAAGATATAATTCAAGTCACTATAATTTCAATCCAATATTAAATATTTTTGTATTTTAATTGCATTATTTTGAACATTTATTTGAAATAATTATAATATTTGGTTTAAATATCACTCATTTTTAATAAAAAATGCAATATCAATGCTATTAGCTAAAACGAAATAGTATTAATGGGATTTAAAAAGGTCAAAAAATGAAAAATTATAAAAATTAACAAGCCATTCATTATATGTTAAATACTGAAGGTCTTTTCAATTTTTCATAACTATTAAAAAATAACAATAAATAATATTCATATCATAAAATAATTAACATTAACAAAAAATCAATAAATAATCTTTTTAATTTATTTTTCAACAATGATGAGATAAAAACTGAATTATTTGGTATATTTATCACTAAAAAATGATCAAATTAATATAACATCATTATAAATAGTTTATCAGGTCTAATACATTAACTTTCGAGTAAATTAAAATAAGCATATATATATATATATATATTATGTAATAATTATATATGTTCCAATCTATCTGAAGTGAATCTGTATATTCAAAATTTTAAACTGGTTGGGTCATTGATTGAAAATTTTTAAATAACAATATAAAAACATCCTTGTTTAGAAACTCAATTTTATCTCAATTTTATATGTAGTCTACATTGATTCTAAATAAGTGATCATAATAGAATTATATTGGTTAAATCCATTATTAGTTGATTTAATACTATATTCTAGTAATAGTATTCGAATTCATTACATCAAATATTAATTCAATTCTAATGATTCAGTATGATTAGATTCTAAAATATAACCATTTTAACAATAATCATCAAAATATTGACAAACAAATAATTCAGACCAGAAAATAAAAAGTTATTTTTAATAATTTGTTTAATCATTAAGATGATAAGGTATTCAAAATGCATTGAAAATATTATGATATATGGTTAGAATATTGATCATTGTTATAAAATAAAGGCAGCTTATTATTTCAGGGTATTTTGAGTGTAGAGATTAATATAATCTGCGTATTATTGCAAAGGATATATATTAAGCAACTCCATGATCTACAGTTATACTAGATCAAGAATATTAATACCAATAATAAGATAAAGAGATAGCGAGAATAATGAAATTAAGCTTTGGTTGATAAATTTGATACTGGTTTAATTGATTTAATAGGATTTTGATTTTATTAATTGTTGTTATTAATTTAGTGACCACTGTGTTCTTTGTAAGCAGCTTCATCTAACAATCCTTCTAATTGAGATTCTTCGCTGAGTTTAACTTTGAAAAGCCAGCCTATATAAAAAAGTATAAAATGAATAATCCAATAAATAAAGATTACTAATAAATTTCTTACCGTCCTTTTCGGCAGAGCTGTTAATCAAAGAGGGTTCGCCAGTTAAAGCTTCATTAACTTCGATAACTTCGCCGGAGACGGGGGTGTAGATATCACTAGCAGCTTTGACGGATTCGACAACGGCAACGTTAGCTGGAAATAATTATCAATATCTAAGAACTTATCATGGTTGATTGGTAACTTACCTCCTTGGTCAACAGCAGTTCCAACTTCTGGAACTTCGACGTAAACAACATCTCCCAATTGAGCTTGAGCATGGTTGGTAATACCAACGGTACCAACACCATTTTCAACATTGATCCATTCGTGTGATTCAGTGTATTTAGCTAAAAGTGATTATTTAATCCTAAAGATCTATCTTACAATAGTGGCAGTACTTACTCAATAAGTTGTATCTGGTGGTAGAGAAGTAACGAGGGGTGTAAATGAATTTGGTAGCGGTGGGAGCGCGTAAAATTCTGGAAGTCAAAACACGTAAAGACATGGTTGATATAAGCTTAGTGCTATGAAAAGAGGCTGAACTAATAGATTTATTTTAAAAGAGAGCAAATTTCAATTAGAAAGCTAACTATGTGCATTTTATATTCAGTCATTTGATAGGCTTGAAATATACTGTATGTATATGGTAATAGTGAATGAGTAATAAATTTGGGTTGAATTTTAAAATTTGCCCATATGTTAAGAGTCATTATTGGATGTCATTGGTTAATTTATAACTATTTATTCTCATTATTAGAAGTCAATAATTAAAATAAAATTGATTGTTAAATATGACCGAGCAATATATAACACAAAAAAGACTTAGGGACTCATTAATGCAGGATTTTTTAAAACTATTTCTTGAAAACATTATAGCGGATTATACTTTATAGCAGCAGTTAACTTCTTTCTGTTCTAATCGACAATACAGGTTTCAACGGTTCGATATAAAAGGCGACTAAATAATTATCAATGGATTAGAAAAGCTGTCAGTATATGGTAATTTTTAAAGAATTGCAAATTTTTACTCTGCTGTATATGGGAAAATCATGAACACAAAAAATGGTAATTGATGTCACAAGAACATTTAATAAACTTCAAGATCCATCCAAAATACCTCATACTATGGTGAACATATGATATAGTTATTATACATAATTAAGCTATCAAAAATATTTATTAACTTGATTGATATGATCAGTTGAACCCAAATCCAGAGATGACTATTGTCAGGGGTGACTAATGGTTCAACATGATATTTATAAATCAAAATTCAATAATTATTTCAGCTTTTTAGATATGAAATAAAAAAAGTTTATTTTGATAGGATCAATATAATTACAAACTAAACAATAGTCAATTTTTACCATTAGTAATAACTCATTTTCCACAATATATTAAGAAATTCAGAATCTTTAATTAGATATTTAAGATGGATTTGTCACTATTTATTACCAAGTTTACAATATGCAAACATTTATTACAACATAAAGTACGAAAATTAAAATCATTATATTTTGTAGTTATGTTTAAGGCTTGGTAAATCAGAATTAAAATAGAATAAAATATCAAATAACATTATATCATTTATACCATTTAAATGGTCATAAATTTTACAAGTATTTTATATTTATATATATTTACAACTCAATATAGATTCTCAGTAAAATGTAAAAATATGATTAATTTAGTTATATTTCTCTCTTAATTAATTGTTGTATGTGAATATTTTTAATCACTATTTCTAGTATAATTCAGTTTATTCGGTTCATTTTATATCAAATTTTGTAATTAAGTTCAACTATTATGATCTATATTTACTAAAACCTTAGTAAAATTATTTATTGTGATATTATATAAAAATACTGGTTGCAAATTATTTTAATATGTACTATATATTATGAAAATCACAATTTGAAATATACTTGCTTGATAAATATGAATTATGAATAAAATATCATAAATAGTGTAGTTTATGGATTAAATTGTATTGAAAAAGAAATGAATAAAATATATGGGAATATTAATATTATTTATTTTCTATCCAATTTATTGATAATATATAATAACTTTATGCTCTATTTTAAATTTTCAATTCATTCAAATTCTATGAGTATTTCCAACTAATTATTGAACAAATATCAAAGTAAATGAACTGTTATAAAAGATTCATGTAAAATTAAAAGTTAAACTTATAATATTCAAGTTTCAAAATTTATTATATTTTTACATGTTTTTTAAATAATAAAATTATATTCAGAGTTAGAATCCCATAAATTTTCAATTAAGCAAACTTGTCATTAAATTAATTGTCTTTGCTGAGTTTAATGTTAAATTCTACATCAAAATTTAAAATATCACCGAATCCTTCTTTGTATATTTTTAATATAATTTCCAGTTGTAATTTTAATTTTATCTGCTTCGCAAATCTTTTTAATTTTATTCAATTGTTTATTTATTTGATTAATTCACTACTTAATTTGAATGGAAACTCAGAACAATGGCCTACATTATGTTGATTATCTCACTCAACTTGAGTACCTTGATCAACAGATTACACTTACATTGCAAGAAATTGATAAAGAATTTCCTTCTTGTTACGATACTGTCGCTACCAAAATGATACCTAAACTTCACAAATTTAACACCCAATCCAAGCTAATGATAAAACGATCTGAGGCATGCATTATCCGTTAATCATTATATATATATATATATATTAACAACCTATTTTTACTGCTAGCCTTGGCTAAATTTTTTTGATCGTTTAAGATACGACTCTTCCCCTCCCACATCTCCAGTACCTAACCAGACAGGAAATTTTATTCAATACAAATTCGATAATCCTAAAGGAAATAATTGTCATATAAGTCAATCGCATGCTAATGAATTCGTAACTCCCAACGAACCTCATAGTAAACAAGTTCATCTCAACCAAGTAGTTGGATCACAGATTAACCAATCACCTTATCAGGATAAAGATTTGAACTTTAACCAATTATCCTTTTTGGACGGTGAAAGTAATAGCGAGGGCAGTGTTCTTATGGAGCTATCCAACGACCACTCCCATTTTGGAATACCTCCTAACTTGACATCGACGCCTATTGCACTTCGCGCCGGATTGGACAGAAATCGCCGAACTCCTGCTCATGCACCAAATATTGTTACAAATGAACAAAATAGCAACTCTAGAACTAATCGACCTCCTCCTGTACCTTCCCGACCCACAAATATGTTTAATCGTCCATTGGGTATTGATAAAGGTTCGACTATTCAGTTAACATACTTGGAGTTAGATACACCATCATTTATGCATTCGAATAGGAGCCAGGCAAAAAGACCACCTAATTCTAACGAACCAAGAGCTCAACATTCTTTAGGTTCATTGACCTACTCGATTTTACCTCAAAATCCTCGGGCACACAGTCAACAGGCTAGCAATCAAAAAGAAAATCCATTGCGAGCTATATTTAACTTCACAATGATTTGGACGGTTTGGAATGTCAAGCTTTTGAGTTACCTAGCTTTATTAATCAGTATACAAAGCCTAAAAGTTCTCAATAATTACCGATTATTAATAAATTTCACTAATTTAGGGCATTTTATATTAATAAATATTTAATATTTTTAAAGTCCGTTTTATCAAATATTTGATTGATATTTGATAATTTTTCTTATTTCGTGTCATCAATTAAAATCATAATTAGTAAAATAATGATTTCATAATTATGATCACTCAGTATAAATATTCTAAAGATCATTCAATCTGTTAAAAAATTAAATACTAATTATAATAAAAATATATAAAATGGATGAATCAATTAATATTCGACAAAAAGGCCAAGACACTAATATAACAATTAATGCTGAAACTTGTTTTAATTTAACATATTTCAAAGGTAAAAGGAAATGTAAAACTTTTATTAACCCTACTTTAATTTGTATTTTTTAGAAACTTTAAAATTATTGAGAAAAGCTGATGATAATATCATATTAAGACTAAATAGAATTAATACTAAAGACAGCGAAGCTTGCCAAGCTCTGTTTCACCAACTTTCTTCGGCTTATCAATCTCGAGATCTGACTATTGATTACTGTTATAAAGTATCGAAATTTATTTATAGTTTTTTATTTTACTCATATCTAATTTTAAATAGGTAGTTAATGGAAATATTGAATCCAAGAGAAAAGCTATTGAATCTGATCCTAATAATCGTGATCTCAAAACTAATCTTTATAGTGAAGAAGCTAAAGTAACAAAATTACAATAGTATATCAATATTTCTGTTTATTGATGCACACGATTAGTTGCGTTGGATAAAAAATGAGAAAACTGTTGAAGAAATTATTAGGGATCGTAGTTTAAAAGTATTTAAAGAGAGATGCCATCAAATTAATATCACTCCATCCTAAAAATTTTTGAATTGATATCAAATAGTCTTCGATTGATCACTAATTTTATTTGATAGATAATGTTTGTTTAGTAATGAGAAAAAATAAATAATGCCTAAATATTTTTAATAAGAATATAAATAATTTTTTAACAAGTTTAAATAGTTATTTATTAAAATTACAAATTGTTATCACATTCTAAATAATTATCCAACACATTTAGAAATATCATCAGGAGGATATTTCTTTTGTAAATAGGTCATAATTCTTTTAATTGATTGAATCCATTTTCTTTGAGATTCATCGTTCAAAACATGAGCTACAGAACCTGTAGAAATCTTTTCTCGAGCACTGCGCTCGTGAATACCTACCATCGTAACACCAATGGGCCACGCAGCATTACCAATTGAAAGCTTTAAATAGCTATCATTGGCTTTCATGTATTCTCGCTGTTGAACAAATTGACAAATTTCAATCAATCGGGTGAGTACATCCTCTGGTAAATCCTTGTTTTTAACCTGTCTGAAGAAAGGTTTCAAATATTGAGCCGTTTGATGTTGGGTTGCAGCAGCATTTATACCTTGGGTTGATCGTTTGACATCTTCAGGTCGATTATTCATATCGGATTCCCATTCTTTGATTGTTCGCTTGAAGAACACATAAATTAAGCTATATAATTTGTTCAAATCGGATTTCATCAATTCGAGCGAAATTTGGGTAGTATCAACATCACGAAAAGTATAGTCTTTTTTCTTCTTACTAGAGTGGCTTTCATCAGTATCATCTGCATGTTCACGTTTCAATGTCTCAAGTTCAAGCCCATTGTCCATAGCAGATAAAGCTTGCATAAAATCATTTCGTTGACCTTCAGTCCTCTCCTCAATTAATTCTAAAGCACGTAAACGAATTTGGCGTAGACGATCGGATTCGCCAAAAAGACGAATAGGCTGACCTTTGGCTCTTAACCTTCTAATTACCTCGTCATTAGGTAATGAGGGAATGGATTGTTCTGATTCTAAATCATCATTGTCAGTAGAAATACTCTGTTTGGAATTTTCAGCTTTTTCCTTAGGGGATTCACTCTTTAAAGCTTCCAATTTGGCTCTTCTAGCTTCTTCCAGTTTAGCTTGCTCTTTTAAATACTCTTCCTCTCTCAATTTCTCCAAATCACCCCTCTTAACATATTTTACTTTAGAGTCTCCATTTTGAGAATTGTTATTGGCTTTTTTTAATTGTTCTTTTTTCTTTGAAATTTCGGATTTTAATACATCATCTAGAAAATCCATTTTTTAAATTTTTATCAAATTCAAATATTTATTTCAACTTAATAGGGTATTTAATATAAATTTGGTCCCATAATTAAAATTCACTGAATCATACACCATTTTAAATTTGATCAATTATCAGTCCTTCAATTTCAATTAACAAGCATAATATTTGAATTATTAATTATCGATATGTCATTAACAAAATCAAATAATGAGGAAATAATTAATAAAAATTATAAAGAAATCAAATATACCAGAAATTCAAATTAAACAACAAGCTAAAGAACAAGTAAACAATTTGAAATTATCGATTTCTATTCAACTAAATTTAATCTAAAAAAGAGCAACAAGCTCAGTTAACAAGCTTTTATAATTTCGATAAAAACTTTGGTAAATTAGAAGATGATATCGATTATTTCAAAGGCTCAGTTGAGAGGTATTCAAGAAATTCAATAAAAATCTAAATTAATATAGTAATTTTGATTAGATTAAAAGCCAAATTACGACAACTATTAAAAGTTATTGTATCAAAAATTAAACAATTGGCAAAGATGCAAGAAGCTAATCAATTATTAAATCAATTAATTCAATTCTGTGAAACTAGTTCGAACTTATCAACTTCTGAGGTTAGTCAATTCAATGCCAAATATATTAAAGAATTAGGTATTTTTATCTTCTTTAATATCACTCATCATTACTCTTACTTATAGAAATATAATAAATCAATCAGTATTATCGAGTAATATGAGAGATTTAAACATTGTAATCCAGTCTCCAGCAATGATTGAGAATTAAAAACAAAAGATTTTGACGATGCTGAAATATTTTTATCAAAAGGAATGATTAATCAAGTAAGCTTATCTTTTAGTATATTTTTGATTATATTATTCATAAAATGCAATATTAATTAATACAATTAGAATCAAGCAGAAATCGTCACCCTTTAAATATCATATTTTATTTGAATAATTTACATTCTACTATTAAAACGATTTATTCGAATATGGAGAGTCAAATTCATCTCACATTTGGTCGATTATTCAATTTCAAAACTCATCCTTTGAACATTATAAACCATGACTCCACAAAAGATGGTTATTAATATAGTTGTTAGGAATACCTCAATTCTGGGATGATTTTGAATGTGTATTTAATTCAGTGGCTGATCAGTTTATTAAAGTATTTAATATCAATTCAGTGTATATCAAATACTCTACTAATGATTTATTTTCTTTGACAAGATTTCTATACTTCAACCTGTCCTACAAAAACAAAATCACCAAAAAGTAATGAATTATACATTGACTTGATACATCAGATATATTTATTAAATATAATTTAACCATATTTATTAATTTTCTTAGAATCTTCAACATGAGAATTTGGTTTCTTCTCTTTGGTCTTATTTTAATAATTATTTATTCACTATTATTGAAAATTTAAATAAGAGTATTAAATATATTCTGTGTTTACTTTATGGTATTAACATTGAAGAACTTAGAAAATCCTACTTTACACAAATTTCTTTATGAGAATTATCCCAAATTAGTCAATTTAATTCATCAATTTTTGACCAAGTCATCAATCCAAACCACTAATTGTTCAGACCCTAAAATACAAAGGTAATTTCTTCATGATCTTCCCACTTCATTCAATTAAGTTTATTAATAGCCCTGAGAAGCTCACACTCATGAATTCTTTTCAAACTTATGAAAAAGAATATCTATCATCATGCTATCAACGATTGATGAAGCCTGTCAATTTAGCTTTTCCTGCTAATACTAGAGATATTGCAACTAGAAAGAACATCGGTTATTTAATTCGATTAATAGCCAAGTATTTAATGTTGATATTAATTCACTGATTTTTATTAATATCACATATAGAGAATTAGATGTTGTTCAATTAGATACCAATATAATATCTTGTGTAACTTATATTGAAAAATTTTTGAGAATTATTATTTTTAGATGTAGTGGAATGGTAATTATTTTATTATACAGAATCACTTTAACCCATCATTCGGATTAGATTATAAGAGATTCTTCAGCTTATTTTTTAGCTAATTTCACTGGATTGGTTACAAGTTCAGCAATTGTCAATTCATTATTAAGATTTGCACCCTCTTGTACCGAATCTCAAACGAGGAATGTCGATTTATGTTTATGTCTTGAACATCTATATATTAGATTTAAAAATCTCTGGTGATTACTGAATCTAAAGCAATGGCACGAATTGTTTATCCAGCTATTGAAGCAATTCTTCAAGCAATAATCAGGATACATCACTATCGGATAAATTTTCGAACTAACCAATGATTAGAAAATGAATGAATTGATCGACAACATTTTATAACTTCTAGCAAACAGAGTTTAAGAAGATATTGGAAAAAGTTTCTTAAGTTTGCATCAATCTAATTGTCGGTAATAATCATTATTATATCTTATTAAGATTTATATTAAATTATGAATTATTTAGAAAAAAGCATAATACGAAACAAAAAGATGGTGCCAGCCAGACTAGTGTTTTTATGGTAGAATTGTTAGCTAAAACAAGTTGAACTAAAGTACATTTATGGTCTAAATATATTCTTGGAATTATTGATAATAGGATGGCATCCATGTAAATTTCAACGTTCACTTTGATTTTAATTGTTATATTAATATTTATCAATAGTATTCATAATTTATATGAAAGGATTGCCAATCTTTATCTACGTCATGCTGGGTTGATTGTATTATCTAACGATCAGCCAAGTTTGATATTTACTTCAGATATGACGGAACTTGAATTTATGATAAATCATTGGCTAGAAAAAGCTCTTTCCAGTAAATCTAAATCCATTGCTAAACCTGGATCCAAGCAAATTAGTGTAAATTTCAATCTATTAATAGTTTTCAAGTATGTTTTTTCAAATTAACCATACATTCAAAAACTAACCTTATCCATTAGACGTTTGATCTTTACAGAAAATTCTCAACTTGAAACAGCTAGTGGTGATTTAAATCAACTACCTATACAAGCGGTGATGCCCCATCTTTTAACGAGACTCCAACCTTGCTTTACTATTTTCCAAGCTACTGACTTGAGTCCTCAAGCGTATCGTTCTAACCTCGACAAGTTGTATAAGGATGATATTGCTGGATTCTACCAAAAAGCACTAAAGAGTAAGACCACTTTGCAGTATTGCAACAAGATGAAACTCTTGCCAGAATCTGATCGATCCAATAACGAATTTATATTTAAATTGATTGATCAATTTCTTAATATCTCGGATTGACCTATTTAAATCAACTTAATTCTATACTATAACAAAATCAAACCAAAATTAATCTCGTTATATCAGATAAATAAGTCTTGGATCTTTGTTTCTAATTAATTACTATCGAACCATTTTAAAATCAATTATATTTTTTGTCACTATTTAATGATGAATTACTTATAACTTAAGAAATATAAACAATAGTATAATGCGTCAAAAAACAATGTATGAAAACTCCACTATCCTCGAACATTAAATATAAATTATTTCAGAGTATTTTCACAGTTATTATGATATTACATCTAGCACTTTTTCAAATTCTACCAATTTATATATAACAATAACATAAGGATCATATTATAATTTTATGCTGAATTCATCATATAAATATGTTATTTTGTGTGTTTGAACCTAGCATTTTAATTTATACAATTTTAAATTATATTATCTCATTTTTAACTGATTTATAAATAAATAGTAACACGTCTTGGGAAAGCCGCGTCCGGAATAGTATAAGCAAAAGAGAGAGATCTAGGGATTTCCAGGTAAAGGTTAGGGAGATAGGGGGTTTATTGATTTAAGCCAAATAGCTGGAGGACCCAGATCAAACTCCTTCTCTTTAGTATAGCTCTGTTTCTGGGTTCTATATATAGTGCATAGAGTAGTAGGTTTCTGGAGTTTTCTGGAGGGTTGTATCATTAGCTGATTAAAGGATAGGGTTGAAGTGGTTGGTCACATGAGGGGGGGAATGACCCTTATATTCAGTTGAAGTAAGCATATTACGTGGGAGGAGAGTCACCTGACTCGTGACAATACCGGGGGGTTTTAAGATTGGATGTCCTCATCCAATGAGAATTGAATGACAGTGATTCCTG
>JNEM01011667.1:0-17346 GCA_000697335.1 Conidiobolus incongruus B7586 | reverse complement strand
AATATAGGTAAATATAATATTATTATAAAAATATAACAAAAAATATAAAACTATATAAGAATATTAGTTAATATTAATATTATTATATATACTTTATATTAGCATTAATATTACTTATATTTTAAGAAAAAATATCTTTAACTAAAAAAATCCTATTATAAAACTAAGTGGGAGTTTAAATATCATTATTAATATTAAACTAAAACTAATTAAAATAATGTTGTTTAGTTTAATGAAACAAAAATATATTTTAATAAATTTAATAAAAAAGTTATATATTTTAAAAAAGATATAAAATTCCTTTATAACCATTATATTAATTTTATCTAAAAATATAAAAGTAAGTTAATTATTATTTAAGGATATATATTATCTTTAGGTATAAGGTATTTTTATAAAGTTAATAAGGGAATTAATATTAAGATATATTAAAATATTTTAAATAATAGATTGAAAAAAAATATTAAATAATATAAGTTAAATAAATCTAATATTATTTTTTAACAAGATAATGTTTTTTACTATATTATAACTTTTATTACTAAATAACTTAAAAATAATAAAATAATAGTTATAAAGTAACTTTTTTAATCTTTTAACTTTAACCTAATTAAACACCTTTAAAACTAGTTAAAAAAAGTTATTAAAGCTTTTCTTTAATAAAAAATTTATATTAGCTTTAAAAATATATTTAAGAAGCATAGAATAAAATTAACCTTTTTTGATATAAAAAGTTAATTGATTTGATACCCTATAAAGTTAAAGATAGATATACTAAATTTTAATTTTTTTATCACAAAAAACTTAGAGATTTATAACTTATCTTAAATAAAATTTAAAGGTTTATATTTTAACTAATTGAAGATTAAATATTATTAATTAATATAATAAATTTTAATTATTTTATTTAAGTTTATTTTATTAAATATTCATCAAGTTATTAATGAAAATATAAGTGTTTTTAATTTTATAACTTATTTTTACAGGTTAATATATAATAATAACTATTTTTAACTTTATTTTAATTTAAATTAATTAAAAAATATTCTATAAAATAATTATTTAAAATATTTAGTTTTATTATAGCTATATAAAAATTATCAATGTAAAATTATAAACTAAATTTTTCAAAATAAATATTTATAAGTAATTAAATAGAAACTATTTTATTTAATCTATCACTATAATATAAACTAAAATATTTAGTTTAACCCAACTATTTCTTAATATATTTCTTAATAAAAAAATTAATATAGATAAAATTCAAATATTTTGATTATTTTAATTTATAAAATTATATACCTTGCTTAATAAATTGTTATTCAAAAACTATTATATAAGTTTAATTTTTCAAATAAAATTTTCTTTAATTAGCATTTTTTATATCATTTATAATATTTATTATTTTATCAAATAATTAAAAAATAATGAATAAGTAGTTATAGGAGTTTTTCCAATTAAAAAAATTTTAAAATCATTATCATACTTAATAAAATTACTAGATTAAAACTCTATGATAATAATTGCTTAATAGTTTTGAAAAACATAATAATATAAAAGTATATAATTATCAATAAATTGAATTAATTCATAGATACCAGATTTTTGTAATTAATATTAAAGTACTGTTTTTTATGTATTAAAAATATATCAAAGTAATAGAAAAAGTCATGATTATTAAAAAAGGGTGTTAATTGTATAGTATATGTCTATTCATTTTAAATATTTATTAAAAATTTTATTTCAATGTAAATTCAAAAAGTTTTATTAATCAAAATAAGAAAATAATAACTTAAAAGGTTTTTTTACAAAAATCAAGATGGTTTAATATTATAATTTTAAAATCCATATATGTAAAACTATATAACATATTCAAAGTAAAAATGAATAGAGGTCACTATCATATTCAATATGCTTACTGGATTACAATGTTTGCAATAAAACTTACTTCGAGGATTTAAATACATTTGTGTAAGAAACAAATTTCAACAGACAAATTTAATTCATTGGAATATTTAATTTCAGTTTGTTATAATAAGTGCTGCTTTTTATGTATCAAAGATTTTTTAAATTATGACAAAAGAGTTACCTATAATAATGGAAAATTTTAATTTTTAATTATTTTTTTATTTTTTTTTAAACTGTGCGATAAAAATTATATTAAAACTATATTTTAAAAGGGTGTTATTATGTATTTTATTTGTTATTACTAAAATTTTGATTTGATAAAATATTTTAATACTTAACTGTCATTATTTTAAATATTATATAATTAATATATAACTTGTAAAATTTTTTAATCCTTTAAAGATAGAGACATAACACTATATTGTATATAGCAATACTATATAATTAGCCTTTAAATTAAAAAATATTAAAATGAATATTAATACAGAAAAACATATTATACCATATGATACAAAGCGTTCCACTTGTAGTAGATTGATATTTAAACCTGCTAACTTTATTTCTAAAATTGGATTTATGATAAGGAAATAAAATTTTGCTCCATTAAATTAATGTTGTCAGTATATGTAATTATTAGATATACTTTATTAATCAGGCTATTTCTTCAAGTTAAATATCCCTATATTATTACATTTGCATTTTATTTAATTAACTCAAATCTTTCATTATGTCATTATCTTCAAATCAATCTTTTATCTAACTTTATGGCTTCAACCAAAGTCTCTGATAATTGCTTACACAATCATTTTGTTGCTTGTATCGTTTTGTAACTAATTTTCCTTATCTCTATACATTTCATAATTTTTAGTATAATTTTAACAATGAAAAAGTTACATATGGTATATGAATAACTTAAGGTTCTATTTAATATCATTTTAATCACACAAATCAAATACAAAGTTAATCTACATTAGAACAAAAAGGAGGTTAAAATATCAGATTTATAAACTGAGGTGTTGCAGTTAGTGAGTTAAGTGTTAAGTGTTTGAATTTCAATCACGATTATTTGTTTTAGTAGGATTCAGAACATAGTGTTTATATAGAATAATATTAGTTTAATAATACTACATATGATATATGGAATATATTGTGTAACGTTCGAAGAAATTAGAAGTATTTAAATTAATAATATATTTTCTTATCAATTGAACTGAGATTCCTTTAAGTGATTTAATTTGTTTTATATATTTTATTCATTTTTATTACAATACTGAAAGAATTAAATAATTATATTTTCTCAAAATAAATAACTAGATATACTAAGGACAATATATTAATTGTTTTAGACAATGTTTATTCCTTTTCCGAATTTGAACTAGTCTTAGTAATTATTCTTTACCAACGATTTCAATGTGATTGGATATATTAAACAAACGCCAGTATTTTTAAACAACACTCTTTTTCATTTATCTCTATATATTATTTATATTTAATCAGTGATTTGTATGATAACATTATTAAAAGTGAAACATTATGTAACAATTATAACATTATTTTTAAATATAATTAATAATTTTATTCAATTATATATTTATCAATTCATTGAGTTTCATAATAGTAACAAAATCTTAAACAATACTTTATTATGTATAATCGAATCAGAATGAATTTTCATTTATTAAATTTCAATATAATCAAATCAATAATTTAAAAAATATATTATAAAATATCTAAAATACAAACAATTTCTAATTTAAGATTTATTTATCGATTGACTTAGTTATATGTATATGCAAATAGCTATATACATAAGTTAGGCTGACTTGACTTAAAAATCAAGTTCTGTATATGGTATCAATTACTACTGATTGAGTTGATGTTAATTTTTTCTGGAGTATTTCTTGTTCAAATAAGCATGAGTTGATTCTTTAAGGTGATTAGGATCTTCGTTAGGTTCATAATCTGCTTTAACCTAGTATTATGTTAATATATTTAAATACTTATAAATCACTAAAATAATTACAGATTGCTCAGAAGCTGTAGCTTCGTCATGATTCCAATTTGGTGCATTCGAAATAGGACTATGATCTATAAAATCATCAATAGGTAAATACACCAATCATTACAAACAAATTCTAAAAATTACCTGAATTATTATTATTGCTATTCTGATTATCCCCTCTCAAATGTTCATTACCCGCATAAAATTGAGGTTGATTACTAAACCATTTCATATTAATTAATTTAAATCTCTTTGATTGATTCTTTAGAGTGTTGTTGAATAATTGTAAAGTTGTCATGTTATCGTTATTGATTAGATTTCAAAAAGTCAATGAGAAATTATAAGGTAGAACTGAGTTAATTTATATTAAATTAAAAATGATTGAGTCATAATGAAATCAGTCAAATGTTAGTATCGTCATCAAATTTAAATAATAATTGAAAATAATGAAATCATTCATATGTCATTTTGAATTTGATTTAAACTATGTTACTGAAATTAATTTGGTTTGGGATCGAATTTATTCGTCAGATATAGAAAAATATCCTGCAATAACATTTTTAATTTTGTCACATGATCCAATTAAATTTCATCATATCAAACATTGTATAATAACTTTTGAACATGATTCGGAATTGAAACATAAAATTTGAATGCTTAAACATTTACTATAAGATAGTTTGAGTATAACATTTTTAAAAATATAGGTGGTATAATGTTTAAGTGAGTTATAATTGTTATATCATATAATGAATACTTTGAATCTATTAGATAATCTTAATATCTTCTTAATGACTATAATTTGTAGATATATTATCCATGATATTTTAATTCGAATTGGATCAAAGAAAATATAAAGTTGGCTTTGCTCCAATTCCCTTATTCAGTTTAAAAAACAATTTGTTGGATTTAAAACAGTAATATTTAACCTGAATATTGTAATTAATCATATTGTATAATTCAATTATTAATATATATATTTATTATATAGTTGTTTATATTATAAAGTATTGATAAGTGTTTAAATTAAAGTGATTAAAAATAAAAATTGTATTTTAAATTAATATTATCATAATATTTTCTTGATTTATATTTAATTATTTTGAAATACAATAATTAAATTGACACATAAATGATGAAAAAGGTTTATAAATATGATTAAATAATTATTAACAAATCAATAATTAGGTTAATAATTTTTTAATATATATACATAGTTCAATAATTGATAATATCAAGAATATCACAAATCCTTTCTAAGTTATCAGATATAATAATCAATATGTTAAATCCCATTGTGCCAGACATTACATATAATATCAAAGATACTTGCATTATGATATAATTTCAAATAAAAAATTATAATAATATTGTATTTCTATCTCGAGAAATGTGATTTCAAATTATTTTACACAACCAAATTCCAATTTAAACTCATTTAATAATTTAAATAATTACCAATATTAAAATTTTTTCAGCAAAATCAAAATATCAAGTACATTATAATAAATTAATGTGATAATATCCAAAAAAATTTGCATCCGAAGATGCTATCCACTCAAGATTTACGTGTCATCCTTGTGCAGGGGCCATGCTAATCTTCTCTGTATCGTTCCAATTTTGTCATGTGTCAGTGACCCCCGGAGGGGTTTGACAATTATTAACAAAAGAATTTTTATTTTAAGAAATTTTTGTAAATTTAAACTTATGGGATTATTAGTGGATATAAACCAAAAATCAAATCAAAGTTTTAACATTAATTAAATTGTTAATTTTTAAATTCCTAGCTATAAATCAGATTAAATAAATAATATAAAAGTCAATAGTATTTATATACCAAATGATATTTAAACACTTTAATATTTTATTCTATAATTTATGTATTCGAATTTGAATAAAATCACTAATTGACCTAAAAAGTAAATTTTCAAATTTAAATCAAATATCAAATCAAATTAAAAATTTTGATTTTCAAGCACTTATCAAATTTTCAAAATGTAAATTATAGTATTCTTAATATATCGATTCAACAAAAATCATTTAGTTAAAAATAGTTTGTTCCCGAATTTATACACTGAGTCGCTAGCTCTACATTAATTTTAAAAAAATTTAAAATTTCGAATGAGTTTTCAATTTCAACATGACAAAAATGAAGTTGAAATAGTGATTTTTATTTAGTCATATTAAATAAAAAAATAAAATCCATTTTGAAAAGTTATAATCAAGTAAATAATAATAAAATAAAAGTTTTATAATCATATTCATATAACCAATTTTACTAAATAATATTTAATAAATGAAATGTAAAAAAATAAAAATTATGTGTCTTGAGTTTTATCTTTTTAATAATTGGGTGAAATTTTGAAATAATTTGCAAGTTGATAAATTAGGAAATTGAAAAATCCCATATTTTAAATAATGGTCAATTTCTTAATAAATTCTTTTAGTTTTATCATAATTCTATATCTATTTTAAACTAACAAAATATAATAAATATTTTAAAACCAACTACAAAAATATAAATACAAAAACAATATGTGTGACGTTGAACCAGATTTACCTTTAAGTAATTATTCTTTAATTAAATATTCAAAATCATAATTAATATTCAATTAGGAAAAAACGTTGATAAGTCCAAATTCTGTATCAAGTGTAAAACTTCAAAACCTATAGTCTTGGTCCGTCATTCCAAATTTTGCAAGTAAATTACCGCTCTCACAATTTCAACCAAATATTCACATTTATTAGGGATTGCTTTATTTTCAACTTTACTGGGAAATTCCGTACCATTTTAAGTAAATCCCCAATTATTAACGATAAAACCAAAACAAATGTAGTACTCGGTGTGAGTGGAGGTCCTTCATCAAGGTACTTTTATTTACAAGAATTTTTTTTTGAGATGCTAATTTGAGTTTAGAGCTTTATTACACTTGGTTAAACAATTCTGCATGGGTATCAACAAAGCCACCACGAAGAAAGATACACCAGTAAATGAAGTGCAAAAGGATAAGAATACAAAATTGGGAAAAGTCACTGTTGTACATATTGATGAATCTGCTATAAACCCAAATCACGTAAGTTGATATATCTATTACATTTTTGCAATTATTAATTTTATTTAGGAGCACATCGTACCTCAAATTGGTCAAATTGTGGAAAATTACGGTTTCGATTATAAATTGGTTCCATTAGAAACTGTTATGGATCATTTCAACCCAGAAAAATCTGAAGATAACAAAGAGAGATTACAACAATTATTCCAATCAACGTCGCAATCCACTAGGGACGATTTATTAAAACATTTAAAATTTGAATTATTATCAACTGTAGCAAGATCTACCAAGTAAGTTTAATGTTGATCTCTACTAATTCTTTCACTAATTTCATTGTAGTTCGAATATTTTAATGTTAGGAGATAGTGCCACCAGAATCGCTATCAACACCATTGGGCTCACATCTGAAGGACGAGGTTTCAACATTCCATTCTTAACTACCGTCGAAACTTCATTCTATCCCGAAATTACTGTACTGCGCCCACTCAAGGATGTAATTATGAAGGAAGTAGCATTCTACAATCACTATCTCAATCTCCAAGTACCTCCACAATTCCAAATGCACGCCGTCAAAGCTAGTATTATGAAACTTACAGAGCATTTTATCGTAGGCCTCGATCGTAGTTTCCCATCTACCGTTAGTACCGTATGTAGAACTGCAATGAAATTACAACCTAATCCAATCTATAAGGAATTACCAATCTGTGAATTGTGCTCTAACTGTATTGAACCAGGCGTTACTGATTGGCGCAAAGGTATTACGGTGTACACTAACTCTAACGATGCTAATGCAACAATTGAATCCAATGATAATGGTTTTGTCAACAAATTGTGTTATGGCTGTCAAACTAATTTCCAAGAGATTAAATCAAATCCTAATAATTCTAATATTGATTTGTTACCTCCTATCGTAACTAAATCCGAATTGTCTGTACAGGATCGTAGAGAATTGATGAAACAACAGATTTCTGAGTTTTTATTATAGAATAATTGAATATATTATAGATTTAAATATTATACATATTACATAATAAAACTGATTTATTTATAAAATTTAATTTATTAAACTGATTCAATTATTTGCGTTTCATTGCTTTTTCAAACGCTGCTAAAGTCACTTTACGCATTTTGGAGTGATCAACAATAGGTTTAGGATATTTCAACTTCTTGAATTCTTCAGAACTCAATTGGCCGTAGGGATCTAGAACAGCCTTACCACTCAAACCGCTTAATTCTGGCACCCACTTCTTAATAAACTCCCCATTAGGATCAAACTTCTCCGCTTGAGACAAGGGATTAAAAATCCTAAAGTATGGCTGACAGTCCGTGCCTGTGGATGCACTCCATTGCCAGCCCCCATTGTTAGAGGCGAAATCTCCATCGATTAGGTGATTCATGAAGTAAGTTTCTCCAAGTTGCCAGTTCAAGAGTAGGGTCTTGGCGAGGAATGACGATACGATCATCCGAAGACGGTTGTGCATCCAACCAGTAGTGTTGAGTTGACGTATTCCGGCGTCTACGATTGGATACCCGGTATTGCCCGAACACCATGCTTGGAATTTCAAACTGTTGGGATCTTCTTGCCATTCGATATCATTGGCGGAGTCTTTAAAGGGTTGACATTTACATACCTTGGGGAAGTGGAACAAAATATGTCTATAAAAATCCCTCCAAATGAGTTCGTTAATCCATGTTACAATCCCTTGATTACCCGAGTCTAAATTCCTATTAGTGTTTAAATCACGAGCGAAGTTGACGCATTCCCTGGCTGAGATGACACCTAGCGATAGGTACATTGAGAGTTTTGTGGTACCGTCTAACGCTGGGATGTCCCTATCTGTCTTGTATTTTGACAACGTTCCTTTACCGTAATTTTTTAATTTTTGTTGGGCGATATGGTAACCTGCTTCATAATTTTTTAAACTAAAATCTAATTGATCTTTTGATAAATTGATAGGTGGTAAATTTTGTAATTTGGCATCATATAACTCTGGATATCGATCTTTCAATTCTCTAGTTCTTTGAATATCATCATCCCTAGGTAAGGAATCGGATTGCCGTAAGTAATCAACGTCTGGAAAATCCATCGACCAGTATACTTTCTTGTACCATTTGTTCTTAAATGGCGTAAACACTGTATAAGGAGTTTCGGAGTTGTTCAGTAAATCGCCAGGTGGTACGATGCACTGGTCGTGGTAGCCATTTCCCTGAATACCATACCTTTCAAGCATTGCTTTGGTATTGCGGTCCCTTTTGGTTTCATTAACTTCATAGTCCATATTCCAAAATACTTGTGATATATTATACTCTTGACAAATGTTTAGAATGGCTTGTGGAGCTTCATCAATACTTTCAATCTTTTCAAAAATAAAAGGAAGTTCCATTCCATTAATTTCTTTGGCAAGTTCTGCAGCATTTCTCAGCCAAAAATCAATTTTCCAAGGACTATAGTTGTGAGATTGCCATTCTTTTATGGAGATTAGAAAACAGAATAGGATTGGGACATTATTTAGTCGGGAGGTGATTAGAGCACGCTCTAGAGCTCTGTTATCCCGAAGTCTGAGATCTGTGCGGAACCACATAAGCATATTTTTGTTATTATTGGTACCATCCTTGGAGTTGCTGCCACACTTTGAGATTTTGTTAGGTGGATTATTGGACTGTGTATCTAGTGAGTTTAGATGTTTACCCATTACTTATATTGGTATTGATTATTAATTTTGATGATTTTGGTTAAAAGTTAACATCATATTTCCAACCCATTAACCCTTTTATAGTACATTCATTTATTTTAAGTAAGGATGTAGTCATTCTTAGTTAATTTTTAATATCTTTACCATTGGTTATGTTGGAGATCGATTACGGATCGATTTTACTAAGCTACTAAGGGATGATCCATTTCAAGTTAATAATCAAATTTTTGATTTGGGATCGAAAGATTAAAATCAAAGTTATTGAAATAGAAAATTTTTATGGGTCAAATAGTATACAATTTAGTATTAAAACTTTCATAAATTCATAAAAAAGATTTAATAAATTGGAAAACAATCAAATAATCTATTATATAATAGAATCATTATGAAATAATTGCTAATGTTGATATTATATAATTTCTTAAAACCCAGCTCAAATGTTCAATTGATAATATTAAATTTATCATTATATTTGATAATGTATTTTTTCAGATGGATCGATTGAAACTTTGAAATATTTCAAAATTTTGATAATTTAGCAGTTTTGATTATCTTTAATAACTAAATATATTTATAAAAACTGTTCATTGTTGATAAAAAATGTGTCATTTTGTGTTTAATGTAATATCGCTTAATTTGAAATAAATCTTGGATATTTTTATATTATAATTTGAAATGCAATATATATATATATATATATCAAGTAAATTATTTTAAGTTTGCTTTTATATTCTAATTTCATAATTATATATATATATATATATATATATAAAGTATATTTCAATTTTTTGACAATTTTCCAAAATTTTGATAAAACTAACATTTTATTCATTATTGTAATTTAATCTGATAAATTTATTTTGGAAACCAAAAAATTTTTAGGTTATCAGATTTTCACATTCCCGATTCTTAATTAAACCCACATTTTGATCAATTTAAATTTACCTATAAATACCTATTCCCTTCTCCATTCACTATAATATTTTTAAATAATTTGAAATAACTAATAGACTATAAATCATTGAAAAATGTGTACTGATATCAATCACCAATACGGTAATGTCGATTATGAAGGTTTGAGTAACTTGTTGCTCAGCGAACAAACTCCCCTTTCCGAACGTTTCAGAGCTTTGTTCTCACTCAAAGCTTTGAAGGATGATAGAAGTGTGGATATTATTTCTAAAGGTAATTCATTACTTAATTTTTTGTTTAAAGTGTTAATAGTGGTGGGGGATAGGTTTCGATGGGGATAGTGCTCTATTAAAACACGAATTAGCATACTGTTTGGGACAAATGGGTAATATCAGAGCGCTTCCTGTGTTGGAGAAAGTGCTCAGAAATATGGATGAAGATCCTATGGTTCGTCATGAAGTAAGTTTGTATCTGAATAATTTCTTAGTTTTTCCTAACTTTGAATTTTAGGCTGCTGAAGCTATGGGAGCCATCAGTGCCCCTGAAGCTATTCCAATCCTTGAAGAATTTCTAAAAGATCCAAGTATTGAAGTCGTTGAAACATGCCAAATTGCTTTGGACAAGATTAAGCACGACCAACAGGAGACCAAAGAGCAAACTTCTCAATCCATTTATAGTTCTATCGATCCTGCACCTCCTGCTTTCGAGGATAAGAGTACACCTGAATTGAAAGAAATTTTGCTGAATCCTGAGTTACCTTTGTTTAAGAGATATAGAGCTATGTTTGCTTTAAGAAACAGAGGGGACGAAGAGTCCGTATTGGTAACTGAGTTACTTTATTTATTGATGAATTATAATTGATTGGTATTTAGGCTTTGGCTGAAGGTTTAGAAGACAAGAGTGCTCTATTCCGTCACGAAATTGCTTTCGTCTTCGGTCAGATGCAACACGTTGCCAGTATTCCAGCTCTTATCAAGGTACTTTAATTTTCTCTTTAGTCAACATCACACTAACCTTCTCCCTATTCAGTCTCTCTCTAAACTCGACGAAGCTCCCATGGTCCGTCACGAAAGTGCTGAAGCCTTAGGATCTATTGCCCATCCCGATGTACTCCCCATCCTCCAGAAATTTAGTAAAGACGACGAGCGCGTCGTCAGAGAATCTTGTCTAGTTGCTTTAGATATGTATGAATACGAAAATTCTGATCAATTCCAGTATGCTTCATTAGCACCTCCTGCTAATTAAAGGATAAGGATATAGAATTTTTTGGGTTTGGAATTTGAGTTTTAATTATTCAATAATATTAATATATTTTATTTTTATGGTATAAATTTTGATTTCCAATTTTTTTATAGTTTTGATCCTTCCAAGCGTGGTTTTTTATAATTAAGTATTTAAAAAAATTGTAAAAATAATTTTATCAATCATTAATATTACTAAATTATTTTAAACTCATAATTCTAGATAAAATAATAATATTTTCAATATCAAGAATTCACAATGTAATTATTCAATATTTCCTTTAAAATATACTGAAATGCTATAACCAATTTTAAATCCTTGAGAATTTTTTTATATCTTTAAGAATATTTTAAACAGTGATATAAAATCTATCAAATTATATTTTACTTGTCACAGTTTTGAAGGAATCTTTTCAATTGGAATTATCCTGACATATCACTTAATAATTAAAAAATAATAGTTTATTGTAAATTTCAAAAACTAAAATATTCAATAAAAATTTTGTTAGTTTAATTAATTATTGAATTACGATAGTCAATATTATTATGTATTTTCATTATAGTTATATTTTTACATATTTTAAATTCTATAACAAATAAATACACTATTATTAATTTTTAATTTCAAATTATATACATTGTAAATTTTGTGACACTTTGACATTCAAATTATTAATTTATTGTTTTCATTAATTTTTATTTAAAAATTATGATATATATATTTTAATGTTGAATTAAATTAAAAATTTTAAAATATTATTTTGATATATATATATATATATATCAAACAATTTATGTTATTAATTTATAATCTAATAAAATTGCTTAAACACCTTTAAATTATTAAAATTATAACAGAACATTTGGGCAATAGATATTGATAGAGAATTTAGGTTATTTTTATATTATATTAATTCAATTATTTTATTCAATATTTTCTATTTAAGGGGATTAGTAATATGGTTAATTTAACTAAATACAAATAATTTATCATATAGTAATTGATAATATATGTTTAAATCATATTATCTATACTATCATCGTCTTGATCATCATCCCCATCGAGTGTGCTTTCGGAGAAGGATTGTTCTAGAGATTCTGCTTCTACATTTCCTGTACTTTTCTGGTAAATTGGGGTGTATTCCACTTCCAAATTTGTAGCGAGTGACTTTTTGTGGGTATCGGAGTCGGAAGATTCGCCCTCATCCTTGGCACGAGCGACCTTAAGTTGTTTGAGCCACTTTTGAATACATTTTTCGATGTTGTTACGATTGGAGACAGGATGGAGCTTGGGCCAAACTGATTTCCTGCCGGATGTGATCTGGTGATTGAGACGATCATAGTCTGGATCGGTAAGAATGTACCAGTAGTTCCAGAAGGATACTTTGGGAAGAATAGTAACGCTGCCATCAAATTTTTGGAGCCAGATGAGCGACCAGTCCATTTTCAGAAATTTTGGAAGAAGTTCTAAATCTCGAAGTACTCGTAGCCATTTTTTCAAATCAAGTTTGAGATAATGCTCAATACTTGCAAGAATAAAGCCTCCGCGCCATCCTTGGCCATTTCGATGGCTCGCTGGTCTCCCTACGCTTCCTCTGTGATCATAGAAAAATATGGACACATGGGGATTCACCTGACTGACAATTGTATATTTAACATCAAAGCATGTATTCAATGCTTCGAGAGGTAAATCTGTTTTGAAACTGCCATCTCTCCACTTGAGACCAGCGCTATAGAAAGGAACTAAGGTACCATCTTCTTGTTTAATCATCAAAGTTATAGGTTTGAGAATACCAGGAATTGCAGAACTAGCCAAAACAGCTGACCAAATAACACAGTTGGGAGCTGTTAAATAGTTCAGAATCTTAGATGGAGAGTACGAATCACAGGGTGTGGCTGAGATATTGAGGATTTTTCCAGTTCTTTGATAAGCTTCCAAGAAGGTAGTATTGCCCTTGGTGACCCATTGAGTTTGAAGAGCCCAGTCGACATGATCGAAGCAAGCACCGGTCTGCAAGAATCTTTTGAATTTCACCCACATATTTTCGCTACAGGGTTTGATCAGTGCACACATATCAGGGTTAATAATTTCGCGTAATTCGTCATCTGTGTGACAACAAGCTAAAGCGGCTATACAAGAATTATTAAACAAATGATCAAATATTAGCTATATCAATGAGTATATTACCGATCATAGATCCAGCACTTGTACCCGTAATTACCCTAGGCAACATATCTTGTTCAAGTAACTCCTTAATCACACCATAATGGTAGTAGGCAATGGTCGCACCGCCACTTAAACATAAAGCAGTTCGACCATAATTCTTATAGGCCATTTTAAAAAATTTGTATTTATCATAACTGGGGATATCAGGTGAATTTCCGATAAAATCCAAAGACTTTTGCACTTCTTGTAAGAATCTTTCAGCTACCTATTATCAAATTGTTATTTTTTTATTCAACTATATGCAAAAATGAATACTTACCAACTTAGTACCATAATAGGTATGTGTATAAAGTCTAATATCTTCCACGTTGCCAAAATTAGCCTTGGTGCCAGCCTGAATGAGTAATTCTCTCACTTTTTTAACATCTTTAGCCAATCTGTACTGATTTAATTTTTTGGTCAATTTGATCAAGAGGTCATAATCGTAGTAAGAGAATTTTGCGCGTCGTTTCCATTCATCTTTATTCATGAAATCATCAAGCTTAAGGGCGGCCTCTTTCCATTCTTCATAATTAGTCGCCCGCCTTAAATTCTCGCGGAGCTTGTATGCTGTTCCAGTCCTAAGAGAGGATCAGTGTATGATTTTAATGCATACTTTAAAAGATTTACCAGAAATAGAGATACTCCCACCATGCTACTATTTGACGTACTGAAAAATATAATATCAGCTCGAATAACAGTACAATGCCAATGAATAACTAATAACTTTCAAATTAAAAATTAAAATTAATTTATCAACTTAAAAAAATTTACCAATAAAGGATATCGTATCATAGCAAAAACCGAACTTTTACTCTCCACCTTAGTCCCTAGCGCTTGAAACCAGGACCAAAATCCATTTTTTATCTTTTCAATTTCAATACCTGCAACTGGGTCCTGCTCATCATTATGATTCTCATCACTCGGACTTATCGTGGGTTGGGTAGACCACGAATCAAAACAGATAGTATCTTGTAAACAGGCTTTCTTAAAAGCTTCCACCCCTCGCAAATTCTCCTCCTCTTGTCTATACTGTGATAGCCTTTTATAAAGGTCAGGTCTCATAAAATCCATCTTAAATTTTATAATAATTGAATTATATTTATTAATTTAATAAATATATTTACAAAAAAGATTTTTAATAACAAAAATTTAAAAGAAAAAATAATTAATAAATATTTTCATTTGGAAATTGACACCTTTATATACCTAGAACCAATATTAATCCATCAAGGTTACATATTTAATTTTGTATGACATTGAATTTTCGATTTTTTATTTATTCAGGGTTTAATTATCAAATTATCACACTAATAAATTTTACTCTATTTGGTAATCATCACCCAGTGATAAATAACTTTACTCTTCATTTTATTAAGAATAAGACTAAGATTTAAAATTACGAGTTTTATTGAATTTTCTTATTATTAACTATCACTATATAAATAATACCCTTACACTTTTTAGTATTGACTAGTGTGATAGTTTGGTCAAGACGCATTGTCATACCTCGAAATTGATATTTTGTGAATCGTTTTTCCGATAATCAATCGGAAAAAGCTCCTAATTTGGTTTACAGTTTCGGATTAAATTAAAAAGATGACTTCTAAATAACGGGAAAATAGTTAAATCAATGAATATTAATAAAAATAATTATTATAATAAAATTGGAAAAATTTATTGTTTTCAAATATTAAGTTTTTGGTTTTCCCGCTTATTCATTCTAAGTGGATTATTTGTAATACTCATCAGAAGCGGGAGTTATTGACGTAGTTGCTTTGAGCTGAATCTTATACCATATTAAAATAATTAAATGTACATACTGAAGGTATTCAATTCGCTTCATCATTTATTGAAATGCATGAAATTGTACTTTTTAATTAATATTGAATTTCAAATATATCTTTCGTAGTACTATTAACAAGCTCCAATCATTCAAATATTTCAAAATTTTTGAAATTGAAATTTGAAGATTAAATAATCCAATATTACTGATATGGACATTTCTATATTCATTTTTAAAATAACATTGAAATATAATTTTTCAACCATTATTACTTAATTATATTCAGTAACAAATTGTAATTAGCTCACATGGAACAAATATTTTGTAGTATGTTACAAGGTTAATAAAGCGGTCCGTAAAGTTTAGAATTGTTCCCTTTTAATCATAATTTATATAATAAATATGATTAATAATTATTCAAATGTATCAATATTTAACATAATAACATATTTTCAGATACAGAATTGAACATTGAAAATGGTAATTAAATATAATCTTCAAAATGTTTTATATAAAGTTAAAAATGGAAACTACAAATATATAGTGATTATCATATTGTATAACACAATAATTAATAATAGTGATATACTTAAAATTTGAAAATTTTAAAATGTGAATTTTGGAGCGGAGTAGAAAAGGGATTTCTGTGTCTTCACTAATCCCATTGTACATAATTTTTTATTAACAAAATTCTTTCAGAATAAGTTAATTTTAATAAATTGTGCAAATTTTGAGAAATTTAAAATGGGATTATTTGGAGCAGGATAGAAAAAAGATTTCTGAGTTTTAACCAGTCCCATTAAACATAATTCTTATTACTATAATTTTTTAAGAATTATTTTAATTTTATAATTTATGTAAATTTTACAAATACCAATTTTTTTTCTATTATGATGTTTGAGAAAAATATTTTTTGATAATAATTGAAACATGATTTAATAAATTATTTAAAGATTTTCATAATATTTTTAATGAGCATGTTCAGTTATAAATATGAACGTTATAATACACTATTAAAAGTAATTAATTCATTGTCAAAGCCTTTATATAATTAAATTTTTCATCAATCGCTGATAAGTTTATTATTAGAAATTTTCTTATTATAAGTATTTAACAATTCATATTTTATACAAACAATTTTTTAAATTTTAGTATATAAACAATATATTTAAATTACTTTTATAAATATAATTCAAATTTTTCATAATCTATGAAATTAATATAAGGTCCAATTTAATATTACTTTGAAATTTCAATACCTATTAGGTTAGGTGAAAACTAAAAAGCTCTTGACAAATACCTAGATAGTATATTAAATTGAATATAATCCCAAATGAAAATATATCAAATCAATTACCCATTTTTTATACTATTAAATTTAGGTTGGTATATTTTTATATAATAAACTTTTAATATATTTTAGTATTTGCTTTGATTAATATAATAATAATCAACACTCTACCACATTATTTAAAAAAATAATATTCAATATAATATTTTTCAAATTAAAAACTAATAAGATAAATTTTTCTAATATTAAATAAA
>JNEM01011657.1:0-27229 GCA_000697335.1 Conidiobolus incongruus B7586 | reverse complement strand
AAATTCAAATTTTCAAATAAATTTATTGATACCAATATATAAGTAAATAATAATAATTAAGGGTAGAGAAATCAAATTTTTTAATATTTTAAGAAATATTTAATAACTTAATCCTATAATATTAAAATATTTAACTAATAATATTAAAAAAATATATTAATAATAAAAAAAGTTTATTTGTACCCTTATAATTTTAAAAAGAGAGAGAGAAATATATAAGCATAAATATGTATAATTAAGTAATAGTAAGGTTACTCAGATATAGATTGGTAGATATTGATAAATTTTAATTTAGATAATTAAATCCTTAGTAATAAATTAAAATATGGGAAAAAATTAATTATGTAACAATTATGATAATACTTATATCTTTTTTAAACTATATCAAGTTATTAGTATAATCTTATTTTGTTTAATTTTCTTAATATAAAATAAGTATATATAAGTGCCTTTAATCATTTTAAGTGATTCTTAAGTTAACTTAAAATTAAAGTAGCTTAATCACTTTATAAAGTAATAAGCTTTTTTATATTTTGTTTTATATATAAAAATTTTATTAATATAATATTCTTTATCCCTTTAATTATTAATAGTAGGTAATAAAGGTTTTTTAAAATTTTCAATTAAAAAAATTATCTTTAAGATAATGATATAGTTTTAATAAAATAATATAAATAATTAGTTAATATTTATAAGTTTTTAATAACTTTAATTCAAAATTTCTAGGTTTAAATTTTACTTTAAGAATATAAAATAGTTTAATTTAACATGGTAAAAGCTTTTGATTTATATTGTTTTTAGATATTTATTTGGTCAAAAATATATCTATTATATTTAAAAAGACTAAGGATTAAGGTTTATATTTAAGTAAATTTTTATAAAATTTTAAATAATAGTTTTCATTATATATTTGTTTTAACTTAATTAATTCTGAAACTATTTTATGGATTAATTCAAATCTTTCTAATTTATCCATAATAAACTTATTATTAATAATATCTAAATTAAAACTAATTAATAAGTTAAGATATTATTTATAATTTATAGAATAAAGTGTTAAACTATTAAATTTATTAATTAAATTATTATAAGCAAATTATAAATAAAATAAAAGAGGTTTTTAATTATTTTAAATAAAATTAATATAGTTTCTAACTATTTCTTTTAAAGTTTTAATGACTTTTTTAACTAGTTTATTTGATTAATAATAGTAAACATTATTAAGCTTTATATTAATATTTATATATTATATAAAAGTTTTCTAGAATTTTAAAGGAAATTTAAAATCTCAATTAGTAATGATAATAATAGATAATTTATATAATAAAATCATCTTCTTAATTAATAAGTTAGTTATTTTAAATATTATAATTATTTGATAAGTAAGAATAAAATAAGTAAATCTGTTGTATAAATTAATAATTACTAAAATACTATCATAGCCTTCTTTTAAGTAAAATATTTTTATAAAGTTAAGCTATATTTAAGTTTAAAATTAAAATGATAAAAATAAGGAGTTTAATTCACCAATTATTTTTTTTATATTATATTTATTTCTTTAACAGTTATTATAAGATTTATAGTAATTTTATACTAACTTAATTAATTTTAATATATAATATTTTACTTGAATTTTATTAATAAGTTTAATCTAACTTTAATATCCATTTAACTTATAATTATAATATTGTTTTAAAATTTTTTATTAAAGGTTAAATATAGTTAAAATATATAAGTTATCATATTTATATAACAAACCATTTAATGTTTAGAATCCTTTATTTTTAACAAGTTTTTTCATATTATTTTTTTTTATATTATAATTTTAATCATTAAATAAAAATCATTTCATTATAGTTTTTCATTTAAAATCTAGTAAAAGTTTTTATTATTTAAGTTGATAATTGTTAAATTAGTTTGAATTGGTTTTTTACACTTATTACATACTAATATATAAATTAGATTTTTACTCATCATATTTACAACTTTATTTTACTTACTAGGAAGATATTTAATTAAAAATAAATATACTTGGATAATCTTTATTTATTTGATTAGTTTTTTAAATAGGTGCTTTTGTGAATTTAAATAAATTAATGATATATGATTATCTAAGCATAAAAACTCTTGATGCTATAATTAAAAACTAAATTTTTTTTAATTTTTATTAATTTAACCATTTCCTACTTATGTATAAGATAATTCTATTAATAGGTGCTAATTTTTTAAATTAAAATATTAAAAGCCTTAAATTTAAATATTTAAAAACCTTTTGGTATTTAGTTATCTTTTTTAAAATTTTAAAATAATGTTGAACCTGAATGAATAACTATTGAGCTTAGGCTCTAAAAGCTAACTATAATGTTTGCTAAAGCTATTACACATATGAAATACTATCAACATGGTTAATATTCTATAATAAATACTGATCTTAATTCTAAAAATTAGTCCTAATACTTTAGCTATATTAGTCTATACAAATAGACAACAGTATAAAATTAGGTATAGGCCTAGCAAAAACATAAGAAAATTATCTAGGGCCTTATCAATCTTACTGGTGGATGAATTGTCATACAACTAGTTCCATATTATTATTTCTTAATTTAATATAACTATAGGTAATTTTTAAAATAATTGGTTTGTATTAAATATTAATTTATTCAATAATGTCAGATATTCCACTTAAAGTATAACCTTTAAGTGGAGGAGTATTTATATGGATTAGTTAGTAATCTGATAAAAAGATTCATTCTAAGTTATAAGATACATTATCAATCCATTATTAATCATTATATTAGTGATTTCTAAGCATTGCTATGCAAAACTTATTTTGTCAAGGGTTGATTTATAATTCAGCTTGGGTAGTGTAAATAATAGTCATCCATAATAGTAACAGGGTTTTAGTTGATTACTAATATTAATAATAATGAAATTAAAATATTATAAGTAATATTATAAAATAGTTTTAAGAATATAACAAATGGTTAAAACTTTAAAATATTGCTATATTTATTATTAATCTTATATAATAAATTTTTAATATCTAAAATATTATTTAAATCTTTTAAAGAAATAAAGATAGTATTAAAGTTAATATAAATTATACCAGATTAATTTTTTAATTTTTTAATTAAATTCATAAAGGATTTTCTTAATATTATTACATTATTGAAAAAAGTATCATTAGTACTATCTTTTATAATAAAATTAGCTATTAGCTTATAAATTTAACTATTATAACAGAACAAAAAAATATACTGATTAGATAAACTTTTATTTATAATAATTAGATAATGCTTTTATAATCAATTAAAACTTAGAATAATATTATTTTTTATAAAACCTATTATAAATTAGATTTTTTTAAAATAGCTTAACAATAATAAAATATTATAATATAAAAATTTTTTAATAATTTATTTAGTGTTATTTATATAATTCAATACTATATTTGTGTAATTATAAGATAATTTAAATCTTTTAATAATATCTTTATTAATAAATATATTATTATATTTAAAGTTAAATAAAAAGGGAACAAGGTGTTTATTTAAAATATCTTTAATGATTTATAAAGAAAAAAATTTATTTTTATTAAAATTTAATAAATAAGAGTTAAGTTAAATATTACTCTTTTTCTCTAATGAATTTTAAATTAAATTTTAGTCATATAAATATATTTTCAAAGGTTTATTATAAAGAATTTTTAACCAAGATTTCTCTTTGTTTTTTTAACTATATTAGGTTAAATTTAAACTAAATTAATTATTAATCTATTTATTACTTTCTTTATTGTTCATTTAAATATTATTGTTTGAAACTATATCACTTGGGTTTTTATTATTAAATAACTTCTTAAGATATTTATTCTAATAGTGATTTATATTAATTTATTTATAATAAAAGCATTTTTTATTTTTTCTCAAATATAATTTTTTTTAGTTAAATGCTCTTTTTTTATATTATAGATATATTTATAATATTAAAATTAAATAATTTAAATAGGGAATTATTATAGTTTATATAAAAACTTTTATTTATTTCTTTAATATAATTCTAATCATCTTTTACTTTAATAGCTATTTTAATTAAAATAACCAAACTAGCTGTTTTCATATTAATCTTAAAGTTAACAATAATAAAAATATTAAACTTGAGTTTTCTCTTAAATTTATTTTTCCTTTTATTTTCAAATAGGTTAAGAATCTTTAATTTAAGTCAGGTAAATTCTTTTATGAAATTTCTAATTAAAAATTTCTAAATAATCTTTGCTAACTTGTTTTAAGTTAAAGTAACTATTTCTAATAGGTAGAACCTTTACTTAAATACTTATTTATATTAATTAAATATTTAGATTTTATCAAGATAAAAAAAACCACTAGTAAAATTAAGTATATTTTTTAAGTGTTTATATTACTAAAGTTTAACATAAGATATTAATTTAGAAGCTAAAATTTTTATTAAATCATATAAATTTAGAGTCTTGATTTTTTAAGGAATTTGGTTAATTTATCCAAAAATTCTTCAAGTTTTTTGGGAGATTTTAGGTTATTATAAGTAGTTAAGTTATTTATAAAGAACTTAACTTTGTTAAAATTTTTTGAAATAAATAATGGGACTCTATAACTATTTACTATAGTTATTATTTATTACATATAGTTGATTTACTGGGTTTACTTTAGCTTTAATCTATATTTAATAAAGTTACTATTAATATTGATGAAATCTTATTAACTAATAAAATGATAATTATTGTTTGTATTATCCTAGTGCTGGAAACTAGGATAATTGTATTGAATTAAGTTGGATTATTAGTAAGTAATAGGATTAGAATATAGTTATGGAGTTTTATTAGAAATCTTTGATAGAGACTTAGTGTTATAGCTAGGTAATTGGGTAGGTTGATGAATGAATAGACAGATAGATAGGTAGGTAGGTAAATAGATCTCTGTTGTATTTCCTCTATACTGGGATAAGAATGGATCAATTTAAGGGAAAGTAGGATAAAAGGTAAATTATGGGTAAACTGACATAAAAGGTAAATATATATGGATTAATTGGATAGATATATGACATTGTTACTAAAATTTTAAGTATTTATCTTATTTTAATTATATATAGAATAATAGGTTATACTTATAAAATCTTTAATTATAGTAATGAAAGTACTTTTAAATCTTTTTAATTATTATTACTATATAAATAAATAATAATAATTAAGGGTAGAAAAAGTAAATCTCTTAATATTTTAAAAAATATTTAATAATTAAATCCTATAGTATTAAAGTATTAACTAATAATAATAAGAAAATATATTAATAGTTAAGCAAAAAGGTTTATTTATCCCTTTAAAATATTAGAGAGAGAAAGAGAGAGAGAAATATATAAGCATAAGTATATATAGTTGAGTAACAATAAGGTTACTTAAATATAGATTTGTAAATATTGATAAGTTTTAATTTGGATAATCAGGTCTTTAGTAGTGAATTGGAGTGAGGGAAAGTATTAATTAGGTAGCAATTATTATGATACTTATATAATATATAAATATATATAAATAATAATTGATATTTACAAACAATGGAATATTGTATTTTAATATATAAATATAAAATTTTAAAATCTTTCATATATTAAACTTTAAATAATTTTTAAATAAACTAATTATAAATTTGAAAATATTTAAAAAAATGAAACTTATTTCATAGTCAATAGTAAATAACAAACACCACATTTAATAATAAAAAGCAATTTTTAATTACAAATAAATTAGGTTGGTTAAAAATTAAAAGTATTTAGTAATATTCTTATTCCTAGTTATTAAAGTAATAATATATTTATTGTTATCATTTTACTTTAGCATAAAATCAAATAATCGGCTCAGATTTGAATTAATATAATCTCAGTTCAAATAGGATAGTATTAACTTGATAATATTTTATGATAACAACAAAATATGACATTATTCCTTTGTTCTAAAAATCCTTTTTTAGAACAAAATGATTTTCAATATCATTACAATAACTCTAATCTGATTTCATTCTGTATAGTATTAGTTATATTAGATTAGCTTGCAGTAAACATAGAAAAATAGTACAAAAAATTGTATAATCATATTATTAGATATTGGAATTTCTCAATATTTGCAATTAAATAAGATAGAAATGTATGATTATTAAAATTGATTCACCATTGATTTAAATTAATCAACCATTAAAGTGTTCCTAATTCATTTTAATTCATATTAAATAAACCAAATTATAACTAAATATTAATTTTAATCACACATAATGATCATTTTATATATGATTTTTTTGTAAAATTATAGAATTAGGATTAAAATTTAATTAAGATCAAAATAAAATATAAAATAATAATAATAATCTAAAAAATAAATTAAAAATGATTTATTCGAATCTTCTAAAGATGCGAGTTATTATAAAAATCTGAAATATCACCATCCTTATATGGTTCACAGCTTATGTATAATTATACGTTTGGATTTTTGGGTTTAATAATTTTCTAATTATTGCTCAGTAAATCATTCAGTGGAGTTTTTTACCCCATCCAGATGATAAATTGCCTTCGTAGTATTTATTGGCGAAGGTCCAGAGGAATACAACACCACCGCACAAGGCACCGGAAACTAAAGAGGTACGGACACCAGCTAAATTTCAAATTAGCTCATATTTCCATAGGTTATTAAATTTGAAACTTACCAGTAGATTTGAATAACATACCAGTGAGGGTAGCAGAACCAATGCTACCAGCAGAGGTAGATTCACCAACGTAGTTAGTAACAGCACTGTTGATTAAATTGTATCCAGCAGCTAAAAATGAGATATGAATATCAAAGGATGTTGATATAATAGTTGAAATATTAGTTACCTAAAATACCCATTGAGTTACCCAAGAAAGGACCACGACGAGTCATACCGTTGAGCATTCTGTTATATCTAACTTTTGAAGGTTGACCTTTAGAGGCTTTCAATTCTTCCCTGGCTCCCCATAAACCACCAATACCCAAACCTACAAATAGTTTAACCTATGAACAACCTTCAAGCTAAAAAAGTATTAAAATTACCTAGTAAATAGACGGCACCTGTTCCGTAACAAACGTCATCGGTCCAACTTCTACTGGGAATTAACCCAAAAGCTGTAGTGCGATTGGAGCCTGATTCTTCTAAACTGAAGTAATCTAAAGTTTTCTTGTCGAGACCAGCAATTGGGGAGAGTTTGGTAGCATCAAAATCATTTGTTCCAAGGATAGATGAAATGGTTTGGGGTCTGGTGCTGGGGACTTGAGGAGCTTGAGTACGGTGAGTATCGTCATGAGCAGGGGCTCTAGGGACAGCGTTGGGATGTTGTTGGGGTTGGTTAGGTTGAGGTTCGGTATTGAAGAAAAAACCCATTGTAATAAATATATATAGTTTATAAAATGAAAGATTATATTATACTATTATTTTTGTTCTATTTACTAAACTCTAATAATATTATTGAATATGTTTAAATAATATTATATTTTGTTATTTTTAATATTTCACAAAATTTAATTTATTTAAAATCGCTTCAAATTCAATTTATTATTGACATTCGCTCAATCAAATTTATGGGATTTGAAAGAACCAATTTTCGAAGACGAATTATAACTTTTGATATATGAATAGAATAGTTTTATCTTAATACAGAATATATGTCATTTTGAATTTTATAATTATAATAATATTTTATATGTTACTTGATACTATTATCAGATACACTTATTATTACTATTATTTAAGAATATTCTAGAATCCCATATAAATTGAGTTTTTGGACAAGTTAAAATTTGTTACAGTTCATGAACTATGGATCAAATGGATATTACAATTTGTATTAATTTGAAGTTAAAATAGTACTATATACAATGATTAAAGATATTATTATTGTATATCAAACTATTTTGAAATTTATAATAATCACATTAGAATATAGTTCAAGGCTTGTCAAATTTGAAGTTTAGTATTTCTCAAATTTTGAGTATTTACGATATTAATATCAATAAATTTGAAAAAATATTTAAAAAAAATAAATTATGATGATCAATAAAATAAAGATTGAAATAATTGTTTTAAAAGTTCAACAATTTAATATTATATTATTTTGTGAATCTATATTGCAATTATAAATTTAAATTGGATTTTAATTTATATTAAAATATATTAAAAATTTTTATATTTTACAAGTTAGGTGATAAATGAATTTTCCGAATTGGTTTTTCCGAATTTTTAATCCCATAAACTCAAATTTAACTAATCAATGCGAAATGAAATATAAATTAATCATACGATCGATGGTAATTGAATAGATTTTTGTATTAATAATCAAAAACAATAGCAATAATTCAAAATGGGATGTGACGGAGGAACAATTCCAAAAAGACATGAACTCGTAAAAACTGCTAAGAAACAAGAGAAACTCGATGAAACTCTGACTAACGCTACTAAATATTTGTTATGTGCACTTTCAAAAGTAAGTCAATATAAATTGTATTTAATTCAATTTTCTAATGTTTTGTTTGTTAATTAGGCACCTTTGACATGCCCATTAGTCATCTGTTCACTTGGCAAACTCTATAACAAAGAAGCTATTCTAGAATATTTATTAAATCCCAAAACTTACGGGGATGCAGATAAAATTTGTATTCACATTAGATCGCTAAAAGATGTCAGACCCATATTATTCGAACATAATCCCGATTTCGATAGTAACAAATCTCAGGGTACTTCATTTCCTTTCCTATGTCCCTTGACTTTTAAAGTGTTGAATGGCAAGTACAAATTCGTTTATTTACAAACTTGTGGTCATGCATTCTCCGAAAGTGGTCTCAAAGAACTGGAACAGACCGATAATTTAGCATGCCCTCAATGTAATAAGGAGTATACTTCCGACGATATTAAACCTATTTATCCACCTCAGGAGGAGCAGGATAAGATTTTACTCGAAATTATGGAGAAGATCAAAGCTAAGAAGGAAAAGAAACGTGCTCGAGATGCTGAGAAGGAAGATAAAAAGAGTAAGAAAATTAAAGACAAATGCTCCGCTGAGGCTGAGGTCCCAGCTGTCAAATTGAGGACTGAAGCGATTAAATCCATCTATTCATCCTCTTCTAAGGCGCAACCTTCTGAACCCAATTATCTCTGTAAAGGGACTTTTAGTCGATTTGGTTAATCTTATGTGTAATTTTTATCTCTCATCTGTATTATAAAATTTTCTAATCGAATAATATCGGTTAATTTATATATTTAATTGAATGCTATATCTTAATAAATTTATCTGTTGAAATTGAATAAATTTATTACTTGGTTTTGTTTTAGTATAATAGAATAATTATATTAGATTGCATAATTCATTTAGAAAACGAGGTGCTATAAAATGATTTAGGATTAATCATCCCTGAATTGGTTCTGTATTCGATTTTCTATACATTATCTATATCTATATCTATCCAGCTAATTGATTACATAAAATGTATTGAAATTGATAAAATAATCATAAAAAATCGAGTCAGTATAAATAAAATTTTTATTTAACACTGCAATAATATCCAATTATTGAATTACTGCAAATCATTGGGAACCAAATTACGAAGTTTGACCTGACAGTTAGCACCCAATTGATTCAACTTAGCCAATTCGGCCTCGGATTTAACTTGCACGATCAATTTGTTGCGATCTTCCCTCTGAGTCCAGACGTTGAACTGGGCGAATTGAGCTCTATCGGCGTTGCCGGCAATACGACATTCTACGACCTGTTGACTTTTAACTGAAATTTCACCAGAAACTAATGAGATTGCTGAGAGGATAAAGAACATAAAATTCATTATTAAAGTACAATGAGTTATCTTACTACTGACATTATTTCATAGAATTAATGTGATATTTATACTACTATTTTCAATAAACTCCAATCCAAAATGAGTAAAATTCAATATTTCCCAAAAAAAATTAAATTCATAAAAAAATCTAATATTAAAAGTTTAATTAAATTAAATTAAAGTTTGATTTAAATAAATGATAAGTTTAATTATAAAGAGGTATTATCTTTTCATCAATTATTGGAATTCCACGTTATCTAAATGATTTTAATTAAGTGATTCATTTATAATGTTTTTTTATTACTTAATTGGTTATTAATATTATTTTTCAAGTTTTTGCCGAATGTATTAAATAAAATTGTAACAATTGATTTTAAAATTTATCAATAGAAAATCATAGATTGTAATTATGTATATATGTATAAAGTTATAATTTGAATATCTATGAATTTCAAACAATATTTACTCTATAATATAGCATATTTTTAATATCAATCCATTCTTTATATTCAATCGACAGTCAATGTACCAATAATTTTTAATATCAATTTGCATATTTAGTATAGTTAAAATGATCAATTTAATTAATCACTAATAAATATTCTGTCAATTTTTATTAATTATATAGTTCCCGATCAAGTTAAATCCATTTTTTGATTGGTAAATAGATTTTAGGATTTTAGAAGATAGCTAATTTTAATGATCCCTTGATCTACTTGGGGATTTCAATTTCCAGAAGGAATACAATAATGCGACCGTAAGAGGAATGAACCATACAGTCACACTTACGCCTTTGTGGACGAAATCTTCGTAGTAGAATGACCTTCCAAAGAAATGCTGCGGTAAATCTTTAGGGATACTGAATAGGATTTGAACCCGACCTTGCGATCTTTGGTCTTGAGAGTTGTAAGGTTCGCCGATGATAAGATCGGGTGTGCCATCGCCATTCAAGTCCGAGATTAGTAGAGAGGTACCGAAGCGTCCCAATTTAGTAGTAGGTTCGAAACATAGAATAGGGTTGGATGTAGTAGGGTTGATACGGTGAATAGCGCCTCGTTCTATTGAAATAGTTAATAAAATGCAAGCATAAAATACAGTGAAGTTACCTCCATCTTTTCCAGGTTCTGTGGACCACCAACCAACTTGAGAATGGTACACAATATCAGAGCCAAATTGACCTCCTCTTTCATAGCCTTTTGAAAGGAGTTCAATTTGGTTGAGTGTAAAGTCATATTTATATACTTTTCCAGCTTGCCAGCGAGTAAGGAATGGAGATGATGTATCCTAAAAATTTGATATAAGTTTTTATTAAAATAATTGCTACATAATTATTTACTTCGGAAGATGCAGACACTATCATAAATTTGGAGGGATGATCTGAATCTACATCGAAAGATCTACAAAACAATCAATCACTATATCAATATTATCCAGTAGTGATATAATTACCTTCCAATTTGCATTCTTTCTCCAAATCCTTCTAGTAATACCTTCTGACCCTTGGGATTTCCGTCCAAATCTAATTCCACCTCGTAGATTCTGCCCAACATCACATAAGTATCATTCTGGTACCCCGGAGCTCCAACTAAGAGAGATGTGCGATTGTCGAACAATATTTTCGGCTTGATATGGTATCCGAAACGTTCATAAGCTACCGAATTTGGGGAGGATAGGCACCATCCCGGCGATTTGTTTAATCCATTGCGAGAATTGAAAAATGCGCAAATTTGACCGGATTGTAGATGGTTTCCATTCGTGTTTGTAGCATGTGGTAATCCCACTATCAGGTCTTTGTACCCGTCTTGATTCAGATCTATGATGAATAGTTTGGAACCGAACTGGGTGTAGTTGTGGTGTTTTATACTTGATGGAATGGGGATTGTATCATGTTGATTGTTTGTCATTTCCCAATGTTTGTTACCATGATAAATGAAGATATTACCAGCGTACTCCTCTGTTAAATTTGACGAGGGTTGGTAGTGAGGTGCTCCTACTAAAAGATCGTCAATACCATCGCCATTCATATCTAAAACTGCTAAACTGAGACCATAACCAATATGACTGTTAAACGAGTTGGGACTGTTCAATACCACTTTTGGCGATTGATGTAGCTTTAGAATTTCAGAACCTCCTGAGTATATAGACACTTTACCCACAGAATAAATATTTGTGCTGGGATCATGGTGATTGAAGTGGTATGGTGATGCGATCACTAAATCTTGAAATCCGTCATTGTTGAAATCGCCGCTAATTAAATTATGGCCGAAGCGTTCGTAACTCTGGGATCCCACAATAGATCTAACTCTTAATATACCCTTAGATTCGTCCAATTCCTGACATGAAGGTCTAACAATATCGTCATTGATGACGTTATCGCTATCATTACTATAATCAACTGCTTTCGTACTATCCTGATTTACATTCGATCTATTAAAATGAATCAATTCCGAGTGTTTAGTTTCGTAATCCGGAAATATTTTCAAACAAAAATTTTCAAATTTTAAATCTTTTAATAATATGTTGATAAGTTCGAGCCAGCATTCGTATACGTTGAAAGACATACTCATAACACCTAATACTAATTAATACAATACAATATTATATTATATTATTTAATTTTACCTCCTTTGAAATAATCCTCAAATTCCTGAATCAAAAAAGGAGATTTATCTATATCAAATTTACCAAATGCCAATCGACCCTGCTTCGCATTGGATTGAGCAGCTATGAACCCGAGACTCATACAGGAGTTGAGTAATAATGAATTTACTAATCATCTACAGTTATTGATATTATTGAGTAATTGAATTTATATAATACCTTGCGAATATCCCATTTTCCTATAAATTTGTACTATATCGTGACTAGGTGTATACCAATAATTCTATATGCAATTTAATCACTAATCAGTCTAATCAATATCATAATTACATTGTAATAATCTAAATCATAACGATGACTTAGAATCAACTCCCCACCAAAATCTGCAGATTGGTGCGCTTTATAGTAGTCGTGATAGAAATTTAAATGGGAAAAAGCCTAAAAAATATCTTAATAGCTGTAATATTAGTAACATATTATCTATTTACTCTAATAAATCCTTGATCTCTATGGTCCAAATCATGAAATAGCACATCTGCTACCCCATGACCTATTAATCCGAACAAAAAACTCAAAGCTTTGAAAAATCCTTCATTGTGGAGTGTATGCTTCATATTGTGATAGGATTGCGTTTGAAGTTGATATAAACTGTCAGCATATTTGGTTCTGATATACTCAATGTAGTGGGATTGGAATGGAGGCCAATGAGCTAGCCATAGTGGTAAAATTTAGTGAATGTGATAATATGGAATTATATGATTTCGCGGGTTACCTTCTTCAGCTTCGTTGTGGTACTTGTTACACCCAAAACCCCTAAATAATTTTCATAATTATTATCAATGCAAATATGCATCATGTAGTTTAAAATTTACCAATCTGGAAAAAAACTACCAGCTTGCCAACTCTCTGGATAGTTTTTTAAAATATCAAAGAATTTTTGCGTTTGTTCAGTCCTAGTACTGTTTAGCCAGTTAATGGCTCTCAAGTTGACTTCAATATGGGTACTCATACCGCATCCTAAGGCGGGACTGAGATTGAATATCAGAATCAGTTGTTTTAGCATAGATTTTTTATAGTAAAAAACAGGTAATATATATGAATTTGGTTGATCAAAATGTTGGAATAAATTAGAAACGTGACTGGTTTTAATTCCCTTAATAACATTTAAGAAAGCTCTTAGGTATAATCAATCTTATGGGACTTTTTTCCAAATATCTTAATACTATATTGAATACATCCTTTCAAAATATCAACATATCTAATTTTTTTTGAAATTTAGTAATAATTTTGACAGTTTTTTCAAATTATTATTTGTTTAAGATTCATGTCAATCATGAATAAAACAAAAAATTGAAAAATGTTCCTATCCAATTGCTAATTTAGATAAAATCCAAAGACAATAAGTACAAAATTAATTCAGTTGAATGTTAAATTTAAATTTTTAGTAAATTTAGAAATCAATTTAAAATTTAAAAGTGAAAGTTTGCAAAAGGATTAATTTATTCCGTATTGATATGTTTGTATTATTCTAACTGAATCAGTTGAATTCAATTTAGTTTTCCACTATTAAAATAATGTTTAACATATTGTAAAATTTCAAATTAAAATTTTTATATTATTTTTTTTATTTAAAATTTGATGAACTAACTTTTATATATTTTATAGGTTAAACACAAAAATAATTTATTTTTTAATCATATCAATAAGTATTTGATTGATAAATTATTAACATTTTTCTATTTAATTGTCGCAAGTCAAAGTTACATTACCTAAAATAGGGTATATTAGGAACATCTAAAGTCCCACTCTCCCTGAAACAATCACTATAAGACAAAGAAGGACAAAGAAGTAAAAGAGAACACATCAGAATAGCTGGATGAGCTATTCTGATCATTCTCTTAACAGATCTAAGTATTAATAAACTGTCTCCTCAGAGTTATAATATTTTATTTAAATTAATTAACTATTACAATGGTACTGCTACGTTTTATTTTCCCTCCTGCAGCATTCAAGGAAGTTCCCCTTGCAGAGTCACCCCAGACATCAGTATTCGGATTAGCATTTGCCCTGCTATGTGTAATGGTTAGCTGGGGAGAAACTTGGTTGACTACGAGAGGTAATCGTTGGATAATGCGCTTGTGTATACTAATGAATTGGGGAATCCTTATACATCAATGTGATGACCTCGTGGTGAATTCTTCAGCTCCTCATTGGCGGATCTTAGAGGTAGTTGACATTAATCATTTTTAATTTTACTAACTTGACAAGTGAGCTAATTGAATAATTTGTAATAAAATGATAATAAATTAATCAAAAATTGATTGTAAAATAATGGTCTATTTGAATAAAAAACTTATTGTCAATGTATTATTTATTAAAAACAATATCATAATTATTTTCATTTGGACTATATATATATTCATAATGAATTTTTTAGATTTTTAGTCAATTTTCACTCAATTTATTTCTAATAAATCATTAGTTTGAATAATTCAATATTTTAAAAAATCCCATAAATTATAAAATTAAATTAATTATTTTAAATTAATTCGAATCCTTCCAGTGTATGAACAATAATTAATCAATTTAATATTATAAAAAATGTCATCAGAATCGCTAGATATTTTCAGTCAATTCAGACCTAAAGATACTACAATTCAAGATCTATCCAGTCCTTTTCAAGTAACCATTAAAAGTATACATTTATATTGAATAATAATTATTAACTTGATTTAATTTAGAATAAGGATAATGCTAAGAGACCTTTAGGTAAATTTTATTGTGAATTTTGTAATGAAAATTATGTGTTAACATTTACCAGAAGAGGATGATGAATATGAAGAGAGCTCTGAAGAAGACGAAGAACTCGAACAAGAAGAAGATTTAGGAGAATATGATGATATCGACGAAGCCGAACTTCAAGCCCTCGAGGATGAATTTAAGCAACTCAATAAACCCAAAACTCAAATCACTACAAAACTCGATATTTCAAATCCCTTAGTAGTATCCGTGAGTAATTTACCCTTCAAATTAAATGACGACGGTCTTAAGCAATTCATGTCACAATTCGGTAAAGTTAAGGCTGCCTATGTTACAATGAAGAAACGCAGATCTACGGGCTATGGATTGGTGGAATTTAAGAAAGAATCGAGTGTTAAGAAGGCTATTGAGGGTAGTGGCAAGGAATTGGAAGGACGTCCAATCACTATTACAGAGTCTATTGAGCAAGACAATATTAAAATCAAAGTGAAAACTGATGATGACACCAAAGCTACGAAATCTGCCAATGCTCCATCGGAATCCCTATACATTCACAATTTAAATTGGCCTGTGGATAAAGAAGCTTTGACTAAATTATTCCAAGAGAAATTTCCTAATGTCAAAGTGCACACCGGTAAGAGACAGTTAGCTAAAATTGAGAAAGGATACGCATTTGTTCAATTTGAATCTATCAAAGAGAGTGAAAAAGCGTTAAAGAAATTTAATAATATTGAGTTTGGTGGTAAGAAATTACATTTAAGTTTTGCTAAACCCAAGTAAGTTGTTATTATTTCATATTATAATCCATTATTAATTATTTTTTTAGACCCAATACCAAAAAATCCAAAAAAGAAACCAAAAAAAATCTGAAGAATAATTTTAAGATTGATCAATTGAACTATAGACAAAATGTAAATTTAATTTATTAATTATATAAAGATATAAATATATAGATTTTATTTTAATGTAGTAATCAAATTATAATTTTATATTCATTATTATTTTGACATTACTTTGATTTTCTTAAATTTGGAAATTGATAGAATTAAATCTTATTATTACTATAACTATAAATGAATGAGTAGTTTTTTATTAAAGATAAAAGCATTAGTAACTAAATAATGAAATGAAATATGTGAATAATATTTTTAGTCAAATTAGTTAATAAAAGGTAATCTCGTAGGTACTTGCGCTCTAAATTCTTCATAATCCTTACCAAAAAATTGTACTAGATACCTCTCTTCAGTCTCTATTCTCTCACTGAAAAATTTGTGTAAAACAACACCAAATGCAACGGTACTAATAAGATTAAAGCAGAGGAGTTGGTTGCCGATACACCAATAGTAAAACCCGAGGTAGGAGGGATGACGACTGTATTGGTAGACCCCCGTGGTGATGAGAACATGGTCATCGGCTTTTTTGTATTGGACATAGTGGTTGAAACTTGTTGAGGCTTCGATCATGGCTCCAGAGCGGAAGATGTGACCAATGATTACCATTATAAGACCTGAAATTAATTGCTTAATTTTATTACTAAGATGAATAAAATAAATTAATTACCAATAATCTGAATAACCCAAACCCAGTTCCAAATCCACAATGGAAAAACAGCTCTACCTATGGCCCACTCCACTATGGAGAACGCAATAGCATAGTGGTAGCCGGGAACGGGGTCGTACATGAAGGAACTCAACTTAACCCTATCGGGATTGAATACAGCAGTGACGAAATACTCTGCAAAGTGGAAAATACCCAATGAGATAATATATAGGCCCAAACTCTTGTAACTGGGAGCGAATATGACAGTAGCGAAACCGAAACCCATTAAAATACCGGCTAAAAGAGCGTAAATGGAAGTGTTTTCGGGCGTGTATATCCCACTCTTCCAAGTTAGTTTCCAATATGAAAATAATGTGTTTTTGTCATTGATAGGTAATTTAGATTTTAATTTGTCATTAAGTTTTGGTATTGAAGAAATAGATTCTGTCATAATTTTGATTTTGTTATAAATATTATTATTATTATTACTATTATTATATAAAGCTATAAAATGAATAAAGAATAAATGGTAAAGATTATTTTTATATTCAACTGAGAATTATTGACATAATTCTTAAGTCATTTTTATTCAAGATAATTCTTGATTAAAATCTATATTTTATGGGATTAAGGTTTAATCCAATAAAAAGGACATTGATGTAATAAATAATCATTAAATTGATTTTTAAACAAATAAATTATGAACAATTGTGAATCTTGGAAAAATTGATAGAGAATGATAGATATTTAATTATTTAATAATATTAAAATTATATTCAAAAAAAAATAAATTATAAAATTTCACATTTAAGTAGTATAAAATGTTGAATTAAATTATAATTAAATCATTTTTAATTATTGATCCCACATTTTTAAAATTCAAAATTATTATAAATTAAACCCTACTAAAGTTTTTAAGTCACTAATTATCAAAATAAATTTTGATTTAGATAATAGTATTAAACTATAAGAAAAGAGAATGAATTTAGTCGATAAAGAAACCAAAATCAAGTAAACTAATAATAATAATATCAATGGAATCATTGAGTATGAATAAGTATTGATGATAATTTAGAGTTAGTTCAGTATTGAATAAAGACACAAAAAATTTTGGTAAACAACATTTAATCGATGGTAACGAAGAGACTTGTTGGAATTCGGAATCTGTAAATTAAATTATAATAATTATCATATTAAATATTAATACTAACATAATACGATTATGGTTTGTTATATAGGGATTACCTCAATACATCCACTTACAACTCAGTTCACCATGCAAATTAGATCAAATCAAAATCAATTTTCAAGGTGGTTTCGTTGGCAAAGTTGGTGAAATTTGGACCAACAGTACCGGATGTTTAGAGTTTAAAGAGAATTTCTATTTTGAAGATATTAATAATGAACAGATATCCTTTTTCATATATAATTATTTATTTAATTTATATTTATATTTATATTGATAGTCATTAAATTCTTAATTTTAGTTTTACATTTGGAATTTAGGTGAAAATATCAAGAATGAAGAGATTTCCCAATTGAAACTAGTATTTAAAGAATCTAGCGATTTCTTCGGTAGAATCACTATTTATCATCTTAAATTGATTGGAAATAAAGTTTAATTATTCTTTTATTTTTATTATCAATTAATAATTTATTTAAGGAATAATAATGATATAAGTTTAAGAATGTATTATACTTTAAAATCTATAAATAGTCTTGCCTTTTGAATTTCTTGTGTCAAGTATTTGCTATCTCCAAAAGGGACTCCCTCGTCAACTAAAAGTTTGTGTTTTTGGTCGATTAGGTGGCCTTCACCCCATTGTCTATATTAATGGTTAATTCAAAGAAAATTGAGAGAATTTAATGACTTTTAATTACCCGCTAAAACCTCCAATAAATCCTGAAGATGACAGGACTCTATGACATGGTACGGGACTCGGAGCAAATGGATTAAGTTTTAAAGCTTGACCCACAGCCCTTGGGGATGAGTTTAGTGCTTTAGAAATCGCACCGTATGTGGAGTAGTAACCTTCGGGGATCTGAGCACATAACTCGTAAACTCGTTTCTGAAATTCGGTTACACTTCGGTTTGTCTTTGGGTTAACATAACCTAACAAGGAGTCAGTACCATAGCCCAATCATATCAATATATTATAAATAACCCTCTGGAATTTCTAATTTATAATCTGAAGTCAATGACATCTTTTGCGATCTCTAACAATATAAAATATCACAATAATTTTAATTCGTTGAATTATCAAAAAAATTGGTGATTTTACTCTCTTTTATACCCATGTAAAGAATAATATATCGTGTTTTGGAATTGACCAATTGAATTGAATTTGATTACTAATTGGCATTTGAATCAAAAATTTGGTGATGACGATTGATGAATTGCCAAATTTGGTTTTAATTGTGAATAAATTGAGGTTAGAATAATAATTTAATGAAAGATTTTAGCTAATTGGCAAAAAATCCTATCATCAAGGTCAGTAACCTTAGTTCTTAAAAGTATAATGATGAATATATATTAGATTAATAGTATTAATTGATATCAGTTAAAATAGCAAAAAATTCTAAACATGGAATTTAGAGTTGAAACTACTGTAATTATATGGATTATTAAAACAACTTCAATTAAGTATATATTATAAAAATAAAATAATATATTATTAATATTTCTAAATAATTTGATTATTATAATTGTAACAATACTAAATATTTTTTTTTGAAAATTTAAATATTACTAAATTTTTCTTGAAAAAAAATATTAATAATCCCAAATTTGTAATATTTGGATAAGAATTTTCCTTTAATAAAATAAATTAATTATATTAAAATATAATTATCAAATTTGCCAATTTTTAAATTAAATTAACAGATCATAGCTTTAAAGGTTTATTTATTAGTTGAATATAAAATATTTTAATATCTTGATTTATTTTTAAATAATTTGAAAATTTATTTTTGAAATGATATTATATTCAATAGTAATAGAGGATTATTTATAAATCAATTAATATTTTATTTTTGTTTTGTTTTAAATTACTAATTTTTAAATAATTTTTTTTAATTATGAAATTATAATTAATATATAAATTATAAAACTTTTATAATTTAGGAATTAGAAATAATATTTTAAAAATAAATTTATAACTTACTGTTAATGACAGCCGTGACCGCTGGAAGAAATTGGATTTAAGAACTTAAACTGGGAATCACTAGTGGTAAAAAATAGGCTACCTCAAAACTAGGGGAAATTAATGCGGTTCACCAACTTAGGTGAAAATGGCTTACTGCGAAAAGTAAATATCTCACGCTCGTCACGACTCAATACTTTTGAGTGTGTTATGAGAAAAACTTAGAGACTGGATGCTTTTGAAATGAGGGTAGAAAGATGAGTCTATTAAGTGATAGGTCCAACCAGTTCATGAAATGAGGTACTCCAATGTGACTTCTTGAATCAGTATGGTAATCAGAGTTTCATGAGTAATAGACAAGATTATTCACCATCACTAACATTTAATTTTAAAGTTGAATTATATCATATAATATTAGAAGTAATAATTGATTATATCTTTAATTGATATCAATTATTATACTTTCATCTACTTTAATGAGAATTTAAAGAATATACAATATTGTAAGTAAAAAAATTATATATTAGATAAAGTTCTATAAGATTTTAATACAATTTTGAAATCAATCAATTTTCATTACTTAATTATAAAAAATATAAAATTTTAAAAATAAAACAAAATATAATATTTACTATAACAGTGTAAATTATAAAAATCTTAATATAAGTAAAATTGTTATTTTTGAATCCAAATAAATGACAAATATTTGAACAATTTCAGTGGTAAGTTCATTTTTCTTCATCATAACAAACGATTAAGTCTTAGATGAGATATCGGTATATGTTAGGAATACATTGTATTAAAATTAGTTACAACTTACGTTTAGCAGATTGAAAATATGCATTTTGCTCATAAAACACATAAATTTTAAAGTTTTATATTAGATATGAATATTATTTCTTTTTATTATGTATTATTTTATATTTTATCAATTAAAGAAATATTTCAAAATTATATTAATGCTTTTAAACTATTATACTTAGTAAATCGCGGGAAAAAAAATGAGAAACTGATATAATATTTGACTGCACAATTATATTAAAAGCAAAAATGATTTATACTTTGGTGATTAAAATTATAATATATATATTAATTTTAAGGATTAAAAAATTATCAAGGATAATTGAAAAATTTTTATTTTATATATTAATCAATTTAATACTACTACTACAAAAAATTACTAAATATAGATATAAAATCTGCAATATATATAATATTCTAAGTAACAAACTGATGTAGTTAAGGAGGTTTTGTACCTTCTTGAATTCAGAAATAACCAACTCCTATGCAAATGTGAAACGATTAATGCAATACAATAATTGACTTTAAGGATTTAGAATTTCACAAATTTTTAATAATTGTACTAATATATTTGTGGATAGCTTTTTTTAAATATATATTAGTTATTACTAGTATCATTGAATAATTTCATTACAATCGGACATAGATTAAATTTGAAGCAATAATTAGGAGAAATTAATAAGCTATCGAATGATTTTACAGATAGTTAATTAACTGATTGTTGAAAATGTTTGCTCATTGTTATGACCTCATAAATTCAATTTATTAGAGGCCTTAAGGGATAAAGAAGTATTTGTGAATAGTGAGATGTCAAATTTCTCTGGTTAATGAATCATTGTTCTTTATTACAATCATTTTTACACTCTAAAAATGAAGGTTGAATTCAATTTTAACACTTTTAATAAGATATTAAATTGCAAAGGAAATGCTTTCAAATTAATGAAATATATAATTATTGGATTATAAAGCTAGTAAAATATTGTACAACAGAGAATTCGAGTATTTTTATCGCTGAAACCAAGATAAAATTCTAAATGAAGTTGCAAGCAAAGATAGTGTAACATTTCTTATCTATATTAGAGAATGGCAAATTCAATTTCGGCGTGCATTGAATAATTTACTATTTTTCCAAGATTGGCAGCTGCTAGATGTATAAAAATAACTCAAATTATATAATTCTTTGTAATTATTAAAAGGTTATAGTATTCAAAGATGCACTATTAGTTTGAATCATAAATATTGTATTACATTTGTCATTTTAGCGTATTGAAATAAATTAATCAAAACTTGCTTGTAATAATTATGCGTTAATATTTAATTGTTAATATTATAAATAGAATATCATATTTTTGAGACATTATATTTATATCGTTACAATTGGATAAATTGTTAATAACTTTATAGTTTTACAAATACTACAAAGATCTTAAAATGCTGGGAGAAAATTAAGAAATTGATTGTTATATAGCGTGTTAGGTCAGGGGCTATCAAGTTAATTTTTGCTCCAAATTCAATCATATCAAATGAGTAATCGCATTTTTCTAGATTTGTTTTTCCAAGTATTTTTCTATGCCACAAATTATCATATGTGAAAATATTTTCTTAATTCAAGTTAGTAGTTCAGAAGATTTTAACATGATTTGAATAGGATTGTAATTTTTAATAAATAATTGAATCTCATAATGCTATTATTGTTAAAATGTACGTAATAAGGAAATTTCCAAATTAAGTATAAAACATTATTTTTTAAAATTACTTTAGTTGATTAATCAATATATCTATGAGTGTACTGATATTTCTTTAACATTTATATTAAATATGTTAAAAATTAATATTATTATTTAGTTTTCATAAATATTAGAAATATTAATCAAAATAAAGTTAATAAAACTTAAACTATATCAATATGATTTAAGTATAGCCAGTCAAAATTAAACAAATTAAAGTTATAACCACTTACTTTTCATGTTAATTCCTAGTTAATTACCCTGTAATTACAGGTTACTTCCCATTTAATAAGCACTCAATTACTCTCTCAAATTCAAATATTGATTCATTTTATGTCCGACAAACTTCTTTTTATTATAAATTTTCAGAAAATTTGGTAATTAATTGTAACTAAACAAGTTTAATTATTTATAATTCTTTTATTTTCAATTCAAATTAAAAAATTCAATAATAATAATAATAATAATTTTATTTATTTTATTTTTTATTAAATAAAATATAATTTTTTTAACTAATTTAAATTAAGATATTATCATAGATTTTTTTATTAAATAAAAATCCACTGAGAATTAAATAAATAACTTTCTACACCCATAATAATGTATTCTGATCTATAATTAATTCAAAATTCTATTTTTATTGTTTAAGTGTGGATTTTTTTGCTAAAATTTGTAAGAAAAAGAAAATTTAAAGGAGGGCGCGGGGAAATGTATGCATAAGAATGTCAATTTACCATTGGGTTAGCCAGATTTGGGCTCGCTGCTCGTTTTCCTAATTATTAAAATGATGCCATGTTTTTGACACCAAGCTTCATTAATTTATGGATGTTTTTTAATATTAAAAATCATGATACTTGACAATTGTAATATACCTTCCCTAATTTACAAATTTATTTTCATTGTTTAAATTCAATTTTTTATTAATGATTAAATTAAGGAAAACTAATAATAAATTTTTATTATGTCATTATTTTAGTATTAATTAAATTTTGAAATATCTTTGTAATAAAAAAATATTTAATATTTAAATCTTTTTTTTAAAAACAATTTTTTGCACTAAAATTTTAAACTCAGTGTTGATAAGTTTTGAAACAAGTCTGAAGCTAAACTTAAATAGGGATAATACGAAATATTTTCCTAATTACATTAATATCAGCTAGTTGATTTGGCTTCATGCTTCAACTAAAATTAAATTAACATATTGAATTACTAATTATTGATATGTTTATTAGATATAATTTCTTCCGAATGAGTTATGCTAAACTAGTTAAACAGACAAAAAGTAAGGAAGGATTTCTAGCTAATCAGACATTAATTGAATTTGACAAAAGGGTGGAGTAATCAAAGTAATTATTTGGGTGATTCAAATTCATTAATGTATTTTAAAATATCAGGTACAATTGGTGGGAAAATCATCTGTACTCATTAATATAAAATATCCACTTAGATCAATTTCATTGTAAGTATAAATAGTCAATTTGGATGAATTCATGATACCTGATCTCTCACTACCTCATTTAATGATTGTCATCCCTTGTTCACTTACAATATCATTTTCTCATTTTAATCCTCTAAAGTAAACTATTTAGTATTTACGTCTTTATACACTCTAGTATACTCTACTTAATAATACAATGGCTGAAACTGCTCCATTTCACCCGATCCTAAAACCCAAATTCCCTTATCATCTGTTAGCTCACCCTGTTGATCTTATTATCAATTATCCTCATCTTGTCACTCCTTCACCACTACCTAAGGGCGCTCATAACTCTCATACCTTATCACACAACCAGTGCACTCAACCTCCATCAACACCAATCAGTGTTCCCTCCACCAATATGATGCAAGCAATTGAAAAGATCCAAACACCCTTGCAACACAAATATCAAAGCATTAAAATCAAGCTTATTACTGCGGGAGGGCCTCAAATATTTTTAGTAGAGAGGAAACGAGATTTAAAATTAATGGGCGCTAAAGTGTTTGAAGATATTTCATCTGAACACGGTCAGAGCGCACAAGATTATATTAAACAAGTTGTAAAAGAGTTTTCCCTATCGAAATCTATGGAGCATCCTAATTTGCTCAATATTTACGATGTATGCAGAATCGGACCGATGAAGTTTGTTGGCATTATTGACTATTGCCCCAAATCTTTACTCACACTAGTTAATTATTCATCTCTTAATTCTAAACAAATCGTGAGATATATGGAAGAATTATGCAGCGGATTGTTGTATCTGCATAGCGAGATGGAGTTGGCTCATACTAACCTCAAACTAGAGAACATTATGGTGGATAGGAATGGCACACTAAAGATATCTGAATTTAGTTTTGTCCAATCACTGGCCAAAAAATCCACTGTTGACTTTTTCAGTAATCATTTCTCTTATCTTAACAAACATCAAATTGATTTGGAAAGGAAGATTTTGCGAGGATCTGAGCCCTATTTAGCACCAGAGCAGTTTGATTTAAAAGATTCTAAACTAACTCAAATTCGTCCTCAGTTTTGGATTCAAGGAGATATTTGGAGTTTGGGAGTTATTTACATTCAGCTGTGTTCTGGAGGTTATTTACCCTGGGAAGTTGCCAAAATTGAAGATGATCAATATCGCTATTACTATGAAACAGGTTCTCATTATTTGGACGAATTAGTCAAATTTAAGGGTAATCCGATCATTGCTTCTGCACTTCTCAGTATTGAGCCGATAAATCGTCCTGGATTAGACAGTTTATTAGAAGCTTTAAATTAATATTATTTAATATATATATATATATATATATATATATATATTACATATGTATTTATAATAAAAATTGAATAAATTTTTTTTATCTAATAAATATAATATTTAAAAAAAAATAAATCTAATATATTTAAATCAAAGTATTTTTTTTAAAAAAAATAAAAACAAAAATAAAATGTGATTATTGAACTGTAATAATTAATAATAATAATAATAATAATAATTTAATTATCAATAACACTGAAGTTAGGATGATAATCATTACATATGTTATTAACAATACAATCCATGTTGATATATTCACTATATTAGGCTAATAAATTAATTATTTTTATTTTTTAATATTAATTACTATTTTCTTATATTTGTTTTTTTAAATTATTACTTTAATTGAAAGAGTAAAACTTAAAAATTGTTAAACTAATTATTAATAGAGGTTCTTGTGTATTTAAGTTATTTAAATTTTTTTTAATTAATAGTTTATATTAATTTTTCTTTTAATTTTGAGGTGATTTTATTTTCTATTTCATTCTAATAAAATACCATTTTTATCATAGTTTCCTAATATTATATTGCCAATATTTTAGCCATTGGGATCTATTTTAAGTTTGGATACTTGTATACATTAGTAATAAATTTCAATGGATCTTTTTAATATTATGCATTGTATTTCAAGCATTTAACCGTTGGCAAAAGTTTTTAACAAATTATATTAAATTATATGAAATATTTTTTATTTTCAATTAATAATACTTGTATTAAAATTAATTTATCTCTGATTTGAAATAAAATTTAATTGTATTAATAGATTGATTATCTGTCAAACTTAAATTTATTCATTTTGGTTACTTTATATTTTTACAAGTGAAATAATTTATGAGGTATCACAATAAAACATTTGTAACAATTTAGTAATATCGGGATTTGATGCTAAAATAATTTCCAATTAAATGCAGATAATAATGAAAAATGCAGGTAAACGTAAAGACTTGAATATTACATGTAAATATTAATGTCTTTTTAAAATCTACAGGTATCAATATATAATTAATAGTTTGATATAGTATTCAACATTATAAAAAATGCAAAGAATATTATTATGCATTAAATAATTTACAATATGCCTAAAATAGAATTTTGAACTAATTTATTGTACATTACTTTCATTGAATAAAGTAGCAATTATTCTGTAATCACATTCAAAAATACTTATACAGAATTAAAAATATAATATAATATAATAAATATAGAGAAATAGTTAATTAAAAAATTGATATTCAATACATTTCAAAAACTTTATTATTATATATTATTAAATATTAAAAATGTGATATAATATTCTGATTTTTAATAATTGCAATATATTCGCATATGAATAGCATTAATATTTTTAATCAAAATTATTTAGGTTATAAGCGCAAAATTAATAGTATCTAACTCTTACAATTATGCCAACTAAAACAATATTAATTAACAAAAATCATCCAATTAGTTCTAATAATCGACACTACTTATACTATTTATTCTGCTAATCCAGATCTATTAATTTATTATGAATCTGTAATTTTGTAATTAACAAAACTGTAACTAAGTAATTTGCAAAGATTATCATTTTAACAATACATACAAATATAAAAGTAATGATTTATTAATATAGTATTTACTTACTATCATTATATATTGTTCAAATTTGAGTTTAATATACAATATATGAATCTAATGACTTAAATCTTAAAAGATTGATTTTTATCAATTATAAAATGAAAATTTCATCAAATAATTAAGTTATTTTTATATTTAATAAAAAAACAATAAAAAGAGAATTTTTTTTTGTTTCAAATTTAAAATATAAAAATTAATAAATTTATAAGAAAAACTTTATTTTCTTTTAATAATATAATAAGTTATTTTAATAATTCTTAAAAAACATAATATTAATAATTTAAATAATAAGAAATATTATCTTAAATTTGAAATAATGGGAAATTTTTTAATTTCTAATTTTTCAAATATATTATTAGTTTTAATAAACAAATATATACAAAATAAATAAGAAAT
>JNEM01011654.1:0-10456 GCA_000697335.1 Conidiobolus incongruus B7586 | reverse complement strand
TAATTATAAAAAAATTTTTAACTTAAGATAACTAGACTAAACTATAAAATTTGATAATTTTTTTAGATTATAAATTATATAATTATAATTTTTTAATAATTAAAAAAACTTATAAGAAAAAAATTACTATATGGAAATATATTATTACTTTATAATATAAAAAATAGGTATTTTAAAATAATATTAATATAATATATAATAAATTTCTTTATTTATTATTAATTTTTATTATTTAAAATTAATTTTATATTTAAAAAATCCAAAATTAAAAAATTTTCTATTTTCTTAACTTTAAAATAATAATATATAAAATATTAAATTTTAGTTCTTAATACAAAGAAATATTATTTGAATATTAAAAAATTATCATAAATATAGTAAAAAGTTATTAATAATAAAAAAGAGTATAAATTTTATAATATAATTTTTAATATATATTATATATTAAAATGTTTTTTTATTACAAAATATTTCAACCTTGACGTTTTATATCTTAACTATATTTATTGTAATTATAACTATTTTACTTATATGCCCTCTAATAATTTATTTATAACCTTATAAAGAAAATAACATCTGTATATTATTTTTACATATATTAATTAAATTGACAAAATTATTGAAAAATATAATAAGATAATTGGGAAACAATTTTATATAAAATTTAGAATAATATTAATGAAATACAAGTATTGTTAGGTATCTTGTATATTATTAGCATATTAGAATAATAAACAGACTATCTTGAAGGTTATATATATTGATATTATATTAATATTTATTAAATATTTCATGATTTAATAAACAGAGGTATGACTAATCAAATAGTTAAATTAATGAAGAAATAAAAAAATAGTCTAAAATATTTTGACTAATCTATATTATTGTATACAAACATTGTCATTAATAATATAATAATTAATTTAAATAATTTTTTCATTATAATAATATCATTATTTCATAAATAATAAGGATTTTTGTAGTATACTTTAACTTGTTTTAAAAATGGTGGGCCTTAAACAACTCTGACAAATCTTCACAGTACATTTCGATATGGCCATTTGTCAATATTCATTATAGATTTATTAATAAAGTCGAATTTTGGATTTTCATTTATTTTTATCCATTAATTATTTTTCTAATAAAATTTTTAATTTCTAGTATATTTAATCCTGCTCTTTTGAAATAATTGTCCATTTTTTTAAATTATTCATAGTGGTAAAAATCGGGAAAATATTAGAAATAAATAAATATATCAAGTTTGTTCGATTTACATATAAAAAATTTTAATGTTCAAATAAATTAATATATTCCGCAGATTATATATTATAATTACAGCTAAGAAAATAATAATGGATATGAGTAGAATTCTTTCAGTTGTTCTTTTCATCAAATGTTTTAAAGTGTAATAAAAGTGGAAATTAAATTAAATTTAACTTTTTTTTTGAAAGAAATGAAATCACACTGATTAGTTAGTTTGTAATAGTATCTTGAAAATTGTTAAAATATTATCCTTTTTGCTAAATTTAGAAATCTATATTAATTATAAATTTTTATCAAAATAATTGAGAATTTATTCAGTCATATTAAGTTAATAAATATACTATGATTTAATAATAAAAAATGATTTGATACTGGGTTTATTAAAATTTGCATCATGTTGGTGTTATAATATTAAGTGATATTCCAATTTATGAATAAATACTAAAAAATTGTACTTAGTAAACATAGGGAATGACCTTATAGGGGACAAGTTTACAATATTGTTCCCAGTATTCACCATATTTACCATGGCAACGCTTATTGTCACGTTCAACACGGTGACTCAATAAGCAAATCATCCAGAAGATATAGAAGTAGGGGAGAATGTGATCAAAACCACAAGTCATGCACATAGCTAAACTTAACATCAAATCTCCCAAATAGTTAAAGTGGCGGGAAATTCCCCAGTATCCACTGGGGAGTAAAACGCTGGTGTGCTTCTTACCATCACTGGTAACGTAGCTGGCACGAATGACACGAGCAGGCTTACCCCAGATTAAGCACTTACCATCGTGCTTACGGACGAGATCCTTTTGGTTGTTGACAGTACGAAAAATATAGTAACCAGTCAAACCAAGAGCAGCGACGAATAAGAAGTAGGGAGTGGACATGTCAATGGGATTACGGACAAGATAGTGAGATTGAAGAGTATACGTGAAAGGTAAGTAGACACAGTCACCCCAAGCCAAGTAGAAGCCGAAGTGATCGTGGGCAATATCAATAGTTCTTAAGTACCAGTCTTCATTCCAGAAATAATCAACAACGTAGAAAGCATGGAGGATATTCAAAAGAACCATGGAGTTGGTAACGTAACCTAATTTGTTGTATTGTGCGGCAGCGAAAGATAAATCAATCAACGTCCAAGCAACGATACCAGGGCGGCCATTGAAGAATAATTTGAAATCAAACCATTCACCAATACGAGGGTTGAATTCAATGCCCATGAATAAATCGTATAAGCGGGAACCAGAAAATTTGCGGTCACCGGGATGGGAGGGGAAGTAATGAGCTTTAAAGTAAGAGAAAAAGGTCATAAAGTAGCCCAAGGCATTAGCAGCGACTAAGATGCCACCCCAGTTGTCATGAATGATAGATAAGGGGAAAATAGGGACGAAATAACCAAATATAACATATAAAATATGAGTAATGACCCAGCATCGGAAACCGTTGACGTTGTATTTGAGAAGATGGCCAGCAGGAGTGAGTTGACCAGTACCAATGGGACCAGGAACAACCATGTATAAGAAAGCTTGCAAACTTACCCAGGTGAAGTAAACAGCAAAACTATAGTAGGTGGGTGTGGGGAGGAGATCATATAACCAACCGAAAAAGTTGGACCAGGTGAAAGGTACAGACAATAAAACATTCATGGGAGCAGCAAGAGAGCATTTGTAGGAGTTACAGGCAGCCCAGAAATAGACAATAGCAATAGGGCAGATCACGAACAAGGAAGCACATGCTAAGATAGTAGGATATCCAATATCTAAACGAAATTCACATGCAGATTAGCATACGTTGATGAATAGATCAAATATAAGTTTACCTCTATCGCGACCCCAAGTCTTCCCTGATTGATGTATGTCTTTTAATAATTTTTTAGGTGATATATCTGCAACCATGATTAATTTGAAATCAATTAAACAATGAAGTATTCAACGCCTTAATGATCATTTTAATACTTTTCTTATTTATCAAATTTGGAATAATTAAATTTGATCAGAATGAATTAAGTATAATATATGTTGATATTATAATTAAGTTTGGGTAATTTACCTTCATAGAGTATAAAATATTCATACCACTCAATCCACACTATAATTTGCATCCTGAAAATCGAATTTTCTCCAAATGTTCAAATATAAGGATCAAATGACATTATAAAGTCAATCCTAACAAAATAGAGCTTATGTTTTAAAATCAAAATTGATCAGAATATATATTCAAATATTATAGATAATAATTATATTAAGGGAAAGCTAACCAGAGATCGATATTTTTGTTTAAAATGGTGAATGAGTCTAATACTTACTCATATTAAGCTAAATTTGAAATATTTTTCAAAAATAAGTCACTATTTTCTGGTACTAAAATTTGTGATCCTTTTCTATAATTTTTCTGCTACTATTTCTTGATTTATTATCAATTTTAGTCGATTTATATTATATATATTTCTATATAAAGTACAATGATTTTCAATTTTTAATATATATATATATATATATATATATATATACTTGAAACTTTTGATATCTATTCAATCTCTAATTTTTTATATAATTTTTTAGTATATATTTGATATATTTTGATATAAATGAAAACTATCACAATTGATAAGAATTATGTAAATTTATAATGAGTTGATCAATTTCAAAATGAACTAAATATGTTTTTAATTGATTATAATACATTTAATATCCAAATATTATTTCATCGTCCTTAATCTACCACATCCTTCCTAATAAGGAAGGTAAAAGATAATCTTGAATTTTAATTTAATATGAGGATTTTGTCTAATGATTTGACATTTATTTTGGGAATGGTTATATAAAAATTACTTAATTCGTTTCAAGAGTCTATTTAGGTTTATTTAGTGCTATTAAAATGGTCATTTATTTTTGTGATAATATTATTGAGTTGATTATTTTTATATAATACTTTTAATATATTAATTCAATAAGAATATATACAAATCCATATATTATTACGATCTATTTAATAAAATCTTGATGTTCATTAGTATGGAATATATTTAAGCCTCATTATAATAATTATTCATTAAAATTATTAACATCTCGATACATGAATAGTCAAAAGATTTTCAAATTTTGATAATATCTTTCGACTCATTGAAGATTTGATATCAGTAGTTATCAAATATAAAGCTAAAAGAATTATAAAATATATATAATTATGATATATATAAATATATATATGCTAATTTAAATAATCGGAATATTAATAGTTTACAACATTGATTTGATATATTTTTTACATATTTTAATATATTATATATCAAAAAATTCGATTGAAAATATGCCATTAGAATACAATCAAATTTTAATTTAGGATGGATTTATTGTTCAAATTGAATTGACATTACAAAAGGCATATTAAATTTTATTTTCAAATACTATTGCTTTTAAAATTAATTATTCGACTTAATATTTCAGAACATATCCTTATTAGAATTCAAAAAAACCTTAATTTATAATAAAACAGTTTTTATCTTTTAGCCAAATAGTCTCCAAAATCATCACTATATCTTTGAATTTATAAATATATACTAGTTTGTATTATTTATAGTGTATAATGAAATTCTCAAAATAGTGATAATTATTAGCTTTTAATAAATAATATTATGTTGCCATCAATTCTGTATGGATTTTAAATGTTATACTGTATCATATTTTATTCAAATATAAATTGATTTTGATAATCTATTTATGTATTTAAACGTATTATTTAGCTTGATATGCTAAGTTCACGCTCTTCATTAGCATTTAACTATTGATTATTAAAAAGTTAACATATAAATATTTCATAAATAAGTGCAATTTCAAATTTCATAAAACCAACTTTATCAATATTTTATTATTGATAAAATATACCTCTATATTAATTCATGTTATAAATCTCAACAATGTATACATAACTTATAATTAGTATATCTTTTTAATTCGAAATATCAAATTTGAAGATTAATCGTATAAGATCACATATTAATATCATTTGAGGCATTTATTATACTATATTTAAAGAATATAGTATATAATTAACTTTGGATTTTTAAAATTTGGTAATTAAAGTTTGTGTTGACTTTTGATTGAAATATCATTTATTATATTTGATTTTCTGTATCATTATATATATATGTTTGAACATCATTGTAATATTATCAAAGATTATTATTTTTTCCTTGTTATTATGTAAAAAAATTTTCAAGATAATAAATTATATTAACAGATTTAGTAGCTTAATAAATATCAATATTTTGTACCATATAGCTGAATATGGAATCAGTTATAAACCATTGAAATAGTTTGGTATATATTATTATTAGGTATATATTGAATATATGTATACTTTAACATTTTTAAAAAACTAATCAAATTTCAATTTATTCCATATTTATCAATTACAAAAATTAATAATTTAAATTAATAAAAAATTTAATCAAATTTTCAGAATTATTTGAAACAAATGATAGAAACAAAATAATGCATAAAAATTATTGAAATGTTTTGCATTGCAATTTTCCATGAAAATTAAGCCATAAAATAGCAATATGTCATAAGAGTGATGTGTTTTAAATGATGGTTAATTATAATAAAAGTTATCTAAAGGGAAAATATTTATTGATTTAAATGTGTATAATAATATCAACTACGTTAATCCAAATTCATAATTAAATAGTATTTAGGTAATAATTAATCTAACAAGAATCATAAATTACAATCAATAATAAAAAGTGTTAAATTTAATAGAAATAATACTATTAAATACTTGATTAAGTTAATGTAAAATAATAAACTAAACTTTAAATCTACATTTTAAAATTGGAAACTAAAACTTTCGTTTAGATAATACTAAATGATTATAGTTTTAATTGATGGTTGATATTAACTATTCTCAGTTATCACTAAATTAAAATAAATTGATATATATATATGATTTATATATTAATATTTAAGTATATTCTTATAATAATATAATAATCATTTTCGAAACACAATTGATTAAATACTCTTTATTGTCAATGAATAATACTATTGACATAATTAAAATAATTTTAAATTATATTTAAAATATGACAATTTGAAATTTTATTTAAATTTTAATAAAGGTTTCAAATATTACGGAAATTAAAAGAAATATTCAAAATTATATAATGAAAAAAAAGAAATGTGATGGTATGATAAATGATTATATATAAAATCTATTTAGTTTAGTCGAATTCGGATTAGAGATTAGGCGATATATATTAAAGGGAGGAAAGAATATTAGTTGGAATTCTATGTAAAAAGAGACATCTATTGAATATGATAATATATTTCTTGAATTGATTATACTTTACAATTTATCGAGCCAGCTCTGGGGTTAAACTTAATTTCATTGTAAAGTTGACAATTTCTGGGTCTGCGGATTCGAATCCATTCATAATCATCCTGTCAAAACTTGTAATAGAAAACATTTTACTTTGTTTTTGCCCCATATTTTTAGTTTGATCAGTCTTAAAGGTTTGGAGCTCACCAACTGGAGGCCTTGACTCTTTGGGTGTTGATATTGGCTCTATACAGATCGGCTCTAAGGGCGTTAGATCATCAATTTGAGGAGCTTGAGATGATGCTTGGCTCGCACTGCTATTCGATTCATGTGAAGCTAAAGAGTGAGTTGATGAGCTGAATTTATCAGATAATTCATCCTCATCCCCGTTTCCCTTTGTGAACTTTTTCCATGCCTTCTTCCATTTAGATTTTGTGATTTTTGGTAATAGCCTACTATTGATTGATTCCAAGCTAATTAAACTTGAAGATGATGAAGTGGCGAGAGAGTAAATTCCGTTTTTAGTCAACATTATATATAATTAACAACTGAATAAATAATATATTATATTAAACAAAATATCGTGTATATTGTACAATGGAAATAAAAAAATTTAAGTGGATTAAATATATCTAAGGGTCTATAGCTGGAGAATAAAAAACAAACAAGGAAGAGGTGATAAGGGAAATGGTGTGCTTATATAAGAATTAACTGAGATCAAAAATGTGGAGAATGAGGGAAAGTGGGATTCTCAAAGTACATGAAAGAGGGGATGAGGGGAGTACTGAAATCAATAAAGGAAAATGATAATCACCCGATTAGTTTAGTATGGAATTGTTGTACTAAAAATTTCAAAATTGGTTTCAATTGATTCATTTTATATTAAATTAATAATCATAGGAATTAATTGAACTAACTTTATATTGAATATCATCAACAATTTATTAATTTAGAGTTTAAAAAAGTTTGCCAATTTGATTCAAGCTAAAATACATATTTGATTATTTTAGTTAATGGAATGATATATTTTTCTAGCATTTTTGGTAAATTTGGGAGAATAAAACATGCGAATGAATTCATGATTTAATGTACATAATCAATTTCTCATTATAATATGTTACTCTTCAGCCATAATTTGTAATACTTTAAATATGATTATATACCATCATTCACATTTATATTTATCAATAAAAAATTACCCCATCTTTTGTTATATAATATATGTGGAGAATTGAAATAGAATCAGCTATTTATAAAATTTTATGAATTAAATCAAAGATTTTAACTAAATTATAAACAAATGATAGACTTTAATTGATTGGATTGAATATGACGATGACTTTAAAATGAAAATATTGATGGAACTAAAATTTTATCTAATCATTGTGGAGATTAGTTGATCACTCTAATTTGTAATTCTTTCAAACTTGGCTTGATATAACAAATTACGAAATATTTTTATTTATTTTTTAATGACTACTATTCTAGTATAAGGTTATTGAAATAGAATTGTATCTTCTATTCTTATTATATAATGATATAATAAATTATAAGTTGATATCAGTTTTAAATAATTTATTTGATTATTAATTATGATATATTCTAAAAACTATAATAGCTTAATTTAAGGTTGTGTTTTAATTACTTAAACTAGTTAAATTAATTCCAATTAAATATATTCATCAATTGTTCAATTTATTAACCATTTGTAGAAATTATCATTAACAACAATAACAAATGTTTAATCCATTTAGTTTAAATTCAATTATCACAAATATTTTTAATATAATTTATTGATTAATAAAGTATCGGGATATAATACATTAAATATTATATTTTTGATGAATTTATTGAGTTCAGCTAGTGAAAGTTAAATAGATCAATTTTTATATTAGGAAATTATTACCAATTTCACCTTTTGGTACTAGTAATATAGTTGGAATTTTTTAAATTCTATTCCAAATTATTGAAATGGTGTATAATATATCGTAACTATTAAAATATTTAGCTCAATCTAGATTTGGAGTTTATTTATATATTTATTATTATCCAATGATAAGACGCATTTTTATTTTTAATAAGCTTAATTTGAATCATTTGCAAAATCAAGATTTTAATTTTGGATTTGGTTGATAATATTCTAAATATGTAAGTTAAAATCACAATATTGATATTTAAATATTCCTGTTAAATATTCTTATTATTTAATATTAAAAATTTATTATATTTTCAAATTTTTCATATTTATAGATATTGAGCCATTTTGAAACTATATACAATTGTATTAAATCTAATTTACAATTTTTAAGTCAAAATTTGATAATTATTAGTAATTGAGTTTTTATAGATTTGTCAATTTATTAATAATATGATAAATATTAGCCCTATATTGTGGTAATGGAGAGTTTGGTAAGATCTATATCATTATTTATTTAATAGTCTAGATTTATCAATCTCTATTAACAATATCAAATATTTGATTATATGAATTAAATATGGTGATGATAAAGGAGTATAATTGACTAAACTTTCCAGCCCACGTGAATTAGATTATTTTAAATTGATGATTTAATTATTACGTTTGATGGTCTTAATATTCATTTAGAAACTTGAACATGGTTCCAACAAACTTGTTAGTGTTTGTTAGATATATATCAATACTATTTTAACAATTCGATAATAATTTATTAACCAAAAAGTTTAGTATATTTTGAACGAATTGTATTCTTTAATACTTATTATATTAGAATTTTCTTTTTTTCATTTAATAGTGACTATTATATTTTTAATGAATGGTATTTTTTACTATTTAAAATTATAATAATTATATTATTTAATTGAGTATGGATATAATTATATATAAATCAATGGTAAAAATATAATGCTATTAGCTTCTCGAAATTGATATTATATAGATATAATAAAAGGTAAATCAGAAAATTATTAATACACAATATATTTTGATTTGATTTATATCTTAAATATTAATTTGTATAATTTCCGCATCGCTTTGGAATAATAAATGATGAAATCTATTTTGTACAAATAATAAAACCAATTAATTTTGAAAAATTAATAATTTAATTTGGTGATTTGATTATATTATTAAAGGCTTTAAATATTTTAACTATTATATTAATATAAAATTTAAATTTATATAATATTTATTATATCAAAATTAAAGTTATAGAAATTTTTTTAATTTCTGATTTTTTCAAATATATTATAAATTTCAAAAAAAAAATTACAAATAAAGTATATAGGAGAGTATATATTTTTAACTATATATTGATATATAAAGTTATTTACACTAAAAAATTACTTTTTTTAATATACGTTATTTAATTTAATTATAATTAAATCAAATGATGATTATCAAAAGTTTTTGATTTAATACTATTAAAACAATACTATATATTGAAAATTTTTTAAAATTTAACAATAGCTTATAGAGATATTGATTTATCTAAACCCATTATTTATCACTAGATAAATTACTATCAAACTATATGGAAACTTTTTAATATTTTGCTAAAATTTGAAAAATTGGTTTTAATAGTCATTTTTTCAATATTTGATAAATTAAAAAAATATCACAAAAATATATTTTGTTTTAACTAAAGAGTTATATAAACATATTATTTTCAGTTTTATAGTTATATCAAACTTATCAAGATATAATCAATGATTAAGGCTTTTATGGCAAATAGTTATAATTAATAGATAATAGATCTTTTTGAATAATTTTTTTTCAAAATATAAATCAAAATATAAGGTTTAGGTAGAATAATCTCTTTTATAAATTATATTAAATTAATATCTTATTTATAAATAATTATTAATTATTATAGTTTAATATTTTATATTATAA
>JNEM01011644.1:0-20154 GCA_000697335.1 Conidiobolus incongruus B7586 | reverse complement strand
TAATATATATATATATATATATATATTAAAAATATATAATTTCCTATTAACTTTGTATATGTTTATTCATTTCAAACTAATAATATGTTTGAAAAATCAGAAATTAAAAAATTTCCCATTTTTTAATTCTATGGTAATATCTCCATTTGATTTTTTATTCTAACAATACATTCAATTTTAATTTCTATATCTATTTAATTAAGCTCAATATATTTTAGTTCAACATTTAAAATATCATATCTGTGCTATTCTAATTAAAATTCATTTAATTCATTAATTATAATATTAAAAATATATTGAATATATGTTTAGTAAGAAAATCACATTAAAATATAAATTGTGATAATTTTTTGATTCAATTTGTTCTTTTAACTAAGTAATCAAAAAAACAATAATAATCAATTGTCAATAATCTATTTCGAATATGATTATATATCTGTCACATTCTCAGCAATATGGCCAGAGTTGAGGTAGTCAGATCACTGATTCCTGGAGTGGATAGCACATCTAGGACAAGTCAAGCGAGCTCAAGCGCATACATTACCGTACTTGGGTCGACTGTGATTAATTGGACTGAATTCATCCCAACCAAATAATTCAATTAGAGTAGATAAATTAACTCGAAATAAATTAGTTTATAATAATGATATATTTATTGATATCTTAAGTTAGGGCCGTAACTGGTGCTCCTAGAGTCGGATTCTTGCTCTACCAAAAGAATTCCACCTCGTTCTAATGGCCTATGCCCTTTTATCGGGGTCTTCAGTATCATTGATGCGGTCATCCTCATTGGTTGCACAATGCGATCCCCAAGGAGAACATGGTTCTCAATACAACTCGTCACTAGTTTAGGCAACGTGTTCTCATTAACCTGCAGTGATTCGATGGGTTGCCAAGTAGACAATCTTAATAATATTCTTTCATTTTTGATTATACCAATAAGATAATAAATATTTTTACTTGGTACTAGGATAATTTTGAATAAATATTTTGAAATAAATCACATTATCATCAATATTTGAATTGTTTTTATTAATTGTGAAGAATCAAATTAATACCCAGAAATTACATAAATGGCAGAATTTTCGGTATTAAATAACATGGAATTATAATATTTATGATGAAAGTGAAAGTAGTGAAACATAATTATTATGCTGATATTTTAAGATTATTGAATACATATGTCATAAGTCATATTATTCGAAATTATTAAATTATTATTTTTAATTATACTTGCTTGAATAAAACAAAACAAGTTGAAAACATAGATAATTTTCTCAATTTATATGCTATACTGAATTATGTAATAGTGAATATATTTATAAAAATCCATAAATATTATTAGTTTATAATTGTCTTATTTACCAACATAACTATTAATTCTATATCATTTTACATAATTTTTTATATATAATTAATCTATTGCTGACAGTTTCTTAACTTTGAAACATAGAGTTAATTTATTAGGATTTACTCTGAACTTTTGAAGTTACAAATTCAATAAACAACCTTATTTCAAGTTATGCAATACATTTCTATATCTAGATCTATACATTTTTATCCTTGTATAGAATTAATTTCAATTCTTTATACTTAATAAAAGAATTTAGACTTCTAGATTTTAAATGCTGAATATTATATAGTTACTGTGTACATTAATAAATAAATCTTTCAAAAATCATAAAATATTTATATATCATCTATATATTTTATAATCAAATGATATTTTGAAGAAATCTGTGAACTGAAATCAAAAAAATTGAATGATTTCTAAAAAATTATTTACACTTCTCCAAATGTGTATTATTATATAAAAATTACTTTTATTCATTTATGCTTTGTTTTATATTAGTTATATATACTGATTAAATTTTAGTACTGCCTTGGAAATTATTTTGTTAGTTCACATATTTTAATAAAACAATGAAAAAGAAATGATATGATTAATTTAATCATTACTGTTTTACCTATAGTCTAAATAAATTAGTGTAAAAAATAACTCAACCACTTCAATTATGAAAATAAATCTGATTGAAAACCACGTTGACTCAATTATATATTTTATAAATATGATTATTGTATATAATTTTATTTCGATTTCTATATGAAATAAAATGTCTATTTAATATATAAAAATATATATGATAATGTTGTAGAAATTATACTCTGGGGTATTGAATAAAATACTTTACCACATTGAGAGTAACAAGTTAATAATGTATTTATATTAAAATCAAAAACAATCAAGGGTGATCAGTTTCTAACTGAGTTATGAAATTGACTATTAATGACTAAATTTGGTAAACTCAATATGTGATTGATAAATATTATAGAATGATATACTGAAAATAGGTAAATCAATAATTAATATAATTTTAAATAAAAAAAATTGTTTAATATTTGATCTAATTGATTTTAAGTTTAACAAGGATAATATCCTGAGAAAATTAACAGAAATTATGTTAAATGTGTATTAGATATATGCATATTATCTAAAATGAATAAACGGCTTTTGAAAAGGCAAATACTTGGAAAAATATCTTAGCCAACAATAATGCTTGATTTTTTCTAATTCTAGGAATGATTGAACTTGGATAAAATGACATGAATCATTATGTTTGTTCAACTCATGCATTGCAATATAACTTCTACATCATTTCATTCAAGGTAATCTTGAATGGATCCATTTTTAATCATTTGTTATTACAAGAAATATCCTTAAGCTTTTTAGCATTGAATAGCGATAGAATATATTATATAATTCGAATATATAGCATTCATATGATATCATTATAATTTTTAATTCTAACTAATATAGTAATTTAAATAATCAATTTCTACTATCATATAACTAATGAAGTTTGAGTAAAGTATTTTATGTCTATCTTATCAAAATAGAAATTTGTTATGATGCTGTATTAATTGAAAATAGAAATAACACTGTACTTAAATCTTGTCCAGATCAAAGACCTAAATATATATCAATATTAAATATTTGATAGACAAAATATTTACTTGATTCTAGTTCTATATAAATGATCTACGTGGTATTATCACATTTTTATTGCAAGGGAAAAACTAAATAATAATATTTGAATGTATTCTTATGAACCACGAAAATGGTTGACTTTTAAAAATCAAGTATCTGGAAAAAATTATTTTAAATACAGGTTTTTTCCCTTTACATAATACACAATTCTAATGCTATATTAAAGGATCCTCCTTAATTTCTATATAATTAAACCAAATTCTTCATATTTTTTGTATTATTTCATTTAGAAAATAAAAATACAGATTGTTATGATATAATGGGCCAATAAACATGAGTTTCTTGAGTCAAAATTTATTTACTTTTTTAATATTACTGAAACCAAAAAGGGAATAATGATAATCATTTAGATTAGGCGGAGGTTGTTTTATAATTGACAAAATAATTCACCAAATTGTTATCACCCCTCTTTACCCCTCTTCCTAATTAATATTGTGTTATATAAAATGACCACGTCCTTCATACAGGCCCCTTTGTTCTTTGAATTCTTTGATTCTCTGTTTTAACTTAAATTTTTATCAAAATTTTTATGCTTTGTATATAACTAATTTTAATCACTAAATTAATAGCTTTTCGAATAGTCTTAATCAGCGTTTAGTTCAAATAGTGAGCACTATTCTGCTTTTACATTTATACATATTACTTCATACGTGATAACTGTTAGTTACAATCATTTAACTATAATTGATAAAACCGTACCTTCACTGATTATTACTCTCTCCACATTTTTAACACCTTCATTTGAATACAATCACAATTTCATTCGCATAAAAGGATATTCACTCAAATTGGATTAAACATACTATTGGCCAATCAAATCCAGCTATTTTAATTACAATCAATTTTGTATGATAAATTAATTCCAACGCATATTTAATAAGTTATGAACCAACAAATTACCTCTTTTTTAGATAAAAAACTCAGGCGAAGATCAAGATCAGCTCACTTCTTTAGCCATACGTCTAAAGACCAAGATAATAAGCCTTCCACCTTGTCTAAATCGAACGATATCCTCTCCTTAAAACAACAACTCCTCCAAAGGGAAAAGGAAGCTAATCTTGCTTCTGAAATCGGTCAAGCCTTGTTAAAGCAGAATAAAGATTTACTTAACAAGCTGGATTCCCTAAAAACAGATCAAGATCTCACAAATCTTCATAAAAAGCTGTCCCTTAGCACCCCAACCCCGTCGCTTTCAAGAAGGCCTTCTCAAGAAGAGCTTAATCAGCAGACAATATTGAGGGGTGAACAGGTCAATCAATTTTGTTCCTTTGTTAACGATCAGGTGATCAGCAAAATTCAGACATTCATTAAAGATTATCAGCAAATCAGAGAGACTCTTCCGCCAGTCTCATCAGTCGATGTGTCATTTGCCAATATGCAACAGCCCTACGATCATAGCAAAAAGAGAATGTCTAGTATAACCGACGCACTCGATTTGATAGACACACACAAGCCAATTGATCCAATCAAGCAAATTGAAGTCAGCACAGATCTCTCCTCCCTACTTATGATCCAAGCCAAAATGCTCTCTCGAACAGTCGTTGATACTCGCTCCCAAAAAGACTTGGTTGAAATGGAGCTCACCAGGAAAGAGTCTGAGTTTCAAAAGTTATTCGACGACTACACCAAGCTTTATAATGACCATACCTCGGTATTGGACAAGGTATGGGATTTGGAACTACATATTCAGCAGCTCAACAATCAAGTGGATGATCTGACCAAAACTAATTCACAGCTTGTTCATGATAATGATCTTCTGTTGAAGCGCATCCAATCTGCTACAGACACCATTGACAGACTCAAAGACCGCGAGAACAATCTCAGTGATTCTTTAACCAAAGAGATGCGCAAGCATGTTAAAGACACTCAACATTTAAGAGAGACCATCTTAAAGCTACAACAGGACCTGTCACACTTTGAAAGAGAAAACAATCTCCCAGTCGGATTTGGAACTAAATCCTCACTCACTTCACTAGTTCATCATCAGGAAGAAATTTCTTCTGAACACGATGATCAAGAAAGTATTCAGTCCAGCTATCATAGTCTTAATGACTCCCAGCTCAACAACAACATCTCTCTACAAAACATCACTCCCAGCTCAGGAAGCCCAATCGAACCAGATTTACTTCTGACGTCAATTCATTCATCTCCATCTTACCAAAAGCACAATACACTCAAACTTCAACTGTCTCCACCCAAGCCAGGATCTTATCAGTTACACAAAATGCCCTCCAAAGCATTTTCAGTTACCGATAGCGGTTATTCGGGCTCTGTACAAAACTCATTCCTTGATTCCAAATCCCCCACCAGCCCTCACTTCCAGCATCTCTCTAGACTTACTATTGACCATTCTTCCCATCAAGACGATTTATCCAATCCATCATGTGTTCAGGAGTTGGATGGTCCCTCGCAGGAACCTATATCCACTCTCTCGCTGGATTCCGATCAGAGCTATCGTGATCGTATCACTAACGATGACTCCACAGCTGGCATGGAAGCATCCTTCTTCTGTATGAACTCACATCCAACATCCACACTGACATTTAAAGAAAAAGTAGCACACTCCGCCTCGCCTGCATATGACAGACCCCTCTCTGAACTCATTTCTATGTCCCACAACATCCAATCCACTGAATCGCCATCCGACAAGTATCAGTCAGACATTGAAAGCACAATGGATCAACTCACATCCCACTCTAGGTCCAAGCTCCATGGTTCCCGTAAGAAGCACACCAAGCCCAGAGCTCTTTCCTACTGCCCATCCAATGACTTTTCCGTTATTTCCGAAGATGAAGCTTCTCTGCATAATCCTATCCTCGCTTCTGAGGTTGTAGGACACAAATCAACCAAAAAATCCTCTAGAGCTTCATTCCAGCCCATGCTCAGTGAAGAGGACCTTGGTCCCTCCAGATCTTCTTACAACTCAAGATTATCACTACGAAGATCATCTAAAAGCATCACCAATGCAGATACAGTCAAGCATAGAATAAGTAGTGGATGCTCCCTTCCCAATCGAGAAGAACCCCACAGTGATGTTTTCAAAATGAATACTTTCAAATTGATCACTAAGACCATGAACAAAAAGCGCAACTCAGTTAATCCCGAGATTACCCATAGTACCACTGGAAAGGTCATTGAACAGCTCACCTCTGATCCCAAGTTGCAGCCCATTGCAACGAGAATCTTCGAATTGGGAGATAAAATAATATATCAAGAAATTGTCAAAGCTCACCAAACTGTATTATACGAAGCAGAAGAAGAAGAAGAAGCTTTCTCTAGCAATAATGAATGTACCACGTGTGTCAACTGTCGAAGACTCTCTCATCAGCAGGCTCAACCCTTCAACCAACCATCCCCCAACAGCCAATCTACATCCAATCTCTATAGTAATCCCAATCAGAGTACAAGGACTAAACTTGATCTGAAACTCGTTCCAACCAACCTAACTTCATCATTCCATCCAGTTGCTGAGGTTGATACGGAAATGGAAGAAGATTTTAGCAACGATCTAGATCCACCCAAACCTCCCTTTCTCTCTTTGGATCCTCCAAAAGCTAATTTGGACTCTCCAACAGTCCCAAAAATCTCTACTTCTCCTCATCATCGTGCACTCTCTTCTTCAAACCCACTTGCGAACCTAGGCATGCCAATGGGTATCCAATCTACCCCTGCTCTCAATCTCACTCATCGCACAGTTCCAATCCACGCCACAAATACGAACCCTTTAAAGGATCAAGGTAGTATGATGCCAAGCAGTGTAATGGAACGCAACCTCTCCGATGACGATAGCAGGCTAATGATCTATGCATCTATCAGTGAGGCAATTCAGGAAGTGATGCAAGGGGAATTCATGTGGAAATCCACTACCAAAAGCTTGTTAAATCCAACAGAAAAGAGGCATTTGCGATTCTTCTGGGTGAATCCACAATCCCGAATCCTCTATTGGTCGACTAAAAACCCTGGTACTGAGCGAAGCTTATACATCAAAGAATCCAGTTCATCATCCAGCGGAAAGGGCCAAATAGCAAAATCTGCACTCATTGTTGGAGTTAGTCTTGTGGCTGATGTCGTTGAAGATCCCAAATCCGAATTGAACAACCCAAGCGAGATTCCACCACCATTGTCCATTATCATCAGAACTAATCGCCGAAGCATTAAGATTAAGGCTCAATCGGAGACCAGACACGGTATCTGGATGATGGCTTTAAATTATCTCCAAACTACAGTTCCAACACATCTTGGTGGAACCAATGGCTCTTCCGAAGTCACAGGGGTACATCGACCCGACTTTGCACTCGGCTTAACCCCACCTCAGAGCAGTCCATTCATGGGTAACAGCTTTGGTAGCTTGAAAAGGAACTCACAAATTGTTTCATGGTAAAGCATTTCAACCAGTTTAAAGATCTTTGAAAGATCCATTGTATCAAATATTATCACCCTCGCTTTTATTCATTCATATTAATCATAGTTTTTTAAATTCATTAATAAAAGTTTAATTAATAATTAAAATATACACTGTGTCACTAATAATATTTCGTGTTTGTTAAATATACTCTATTTATCAAATCATTTATATGTACCAATCAACCGTAAAACTTAAATACACTTTAACACTGTTAAACTTTTTACTATTTTTTAAAATAAATATGAAAATGCATATATTTAAAAATAATTGGTCAAAATCACTTGAGTTAACTAAAAAATAAATTAGATTTTTATAATGCTGCACTAAAAGGAATCAGCAATAATTTTTATAATTTTGGTCATATATTTTAAATTAATCTAGGCTCAATTTAATTAGGTAGCTAATTTATATCAAATCTAATCTTTTATTTAATAAATTGAAATTTAATACTAATAGTTAATATTAACAAAATAATAAGTTTATTAATATATTGGCTTAATTATAAATATTACAATAGTTACCTAAATATAAAATTATTTTTAATGGTGAATAATTAGTTCAAAAATAATATTTATTGAAATAATATGATTATTATAATGCATCATTAATTTATTAATAATAGAATTATATCTTAATTTGAAGTATTGATTTTATTATATTGAAACAAATAGTTTTTAGAATTGAATAATTGGAATAAGTAATTAATTCATATTTTTTAAAGTTTCAAAAGGGAAGTATAATACTCAATTCATAATTCGTATTACACGTACCTTCGATTGTTTTACCCTAAGCTGAACTCGATAAATTATGACTAACTATGTATAAATAACCATTCGTAGTTGATTCAGTTGAAAGATTGTGATTTATGAATAACATTAATATTAATCTTGAGAATATACTTCTATAGAAAATTGAAGCCTCGAAATTTTTTGAAATTTAAGTTGAGCATGGTCAGGGTGATTGAAAAAATTAAGAAAATGAATCTTGGATAAGCTCTGGAATTGAGTTGAAGACTGAATTGCTGCATCATCTATTTGATCCAATCCTCTCGTACTTAAGTCGAATTCTCTAAGCCATTTTAAATTCAATTGATCCAAGGAAAGACACTATAATTATTAATTAGTAGAATATAAATTAATTGATCATTTATCTTACTAAATAATGATTAAATCCCATTAAATTATTTGAATGGACAAGTTGATTAGAATGAATAATATTATATAAACCACGATGATCATATAAATTAGATCCATGAAGTTACGTTGTTCGAGGTATTCAAGTCAGCATCCATCCCCGAAAATAATGGTGAGTATATTACTTTGGTATCATTAGCTAATATTACTTTAGCGTTTGAGAAGTCATAATAATTTAATGCTTGGACCCAGTCCAACGGTAAATTCAGTCTGACTATTGTATCAATCAATCTCTCTTTTATATCCAAAAGGTTACAAAGGTTGTTTTCATGCCGTAGAGTCCAATTTTAAAAAGGCTCAAATATACAAGACCTAAAATTAAAAATCAATTAAATAAAAGGGTGTGTGAATTCGAAAAGCAATATTTACATTGTCTGTCGAATACCAATGAGAATAAATAAAATCTGGAGAATCAATATTAATCCTTATAAAATCTATATTGAAAATAAATTATATATCTAATATTGTAAAAATTTGACAATTACCATAAATTTAGAATAAAGGTCATATGAACCCCCATTATTAGGAGGACAAGATGGATAATGAAAACTAAGGTTATTCCTCCTACTTTGAATTCTTTGACATATATCATTATCCTAATAAGAATATGCTAAGAAAGATGAAATATAATCAAATGAAAATAAATTACTGGAGGTGAATATTGAGCTGGTATTGGTCGGTTTTACTAATTTGAACAGGAATATTGTTAGGGAAATGTTGTTCAAAAAATTTAGGTTTCTACATTGAATAGATGCTACCATGAATAATTCATTTTTTCTTGAAATGATGTTTGGTAATATACTAAATTGACATCTTTTAATTCATCATATATCGATATATTGCTTAATAAAGCATTCTATCATTGAATATCAAAATATATTATTTACTTGACTTGATATCGATTTTAAATCTCTTTTATTTTTAGACTGACAATAACTAACAAGAGGATTCATATTTAATGGTTGAGTAAACAGAATATTCACCTTATATTATTATGGCAATTCTAAATAAGAATTTTACTAATATCTTAATATCATTATAATAATATATTTTTACCTGCCTTTTAAAATTATTATTATCAAATTTTGATTTGACAAAATTAAAAAAAATTATTAAAATGTATATGACGTAGTTTATAAATTATACAATAAATTAATAAATTAATTATTTTTGACTTGAGAGAATAACTTTATTTATTAACTGAAATTTTTTTATTATCAGCTATTATTTGATTATTTTTAATAATGGAGTGATCAAAGTATAGTTGAAGTTGAATAACATCTACATGACTAATTAAAAATTATAGGATTGAACCTTCAAAGTTTTATACCAAATAATATTTTATCAATATAAAATTAAAATGGGATTGACAGTTTTCTAATTTAAACTGAACAAATTTTTTTTGATAAAATTTACAGCTCAATTAGATAATTTTGAATTTGTTAAAATAATATTATTGGGGTTAAGTATAAATTGTATTATAAAAATATATTAAAATTTGAACTACTTTAACTACATTTATTTATCGCAATAATTGTATTTTAGATTTATCTATAGTATTAAGCGATTTTGCCAAGCTGTTCTGCGCGCGATCATTGCTCAACTCTTTAAGGAAAACAATTAGTAAAGATATTAACCAATGTCAGTTAATGAAAAGTAAATCACTGTATAATAATCAACAAGCTTTATTCCTAGTCTTTGGGATTGATTTTTTGTTGAAATTAATAAAAATATATTAGCAAATTTTAATCTATATTAAACCTTTTGAAAAGTTGCAACACCGATATAATTTTTGTGCTGAGGTTAAAACACCTAGTAATGATTTATTTAAGTTAATGTAGAAACAATAACACAAAGCATTGAATGCGCCGTCACAATGCTTGATTGATACAATTATAACCAATCAGTAGTGAAAAGCATTGTATTTTAATTTTGATTATATTGGTTGACGGTGTAGGAATATCCAATTAGGAAACAAATCCATTGAGCCATTCATCATTTAAGATCAGATTTTGAATTAAGCCAGGTTTGTTTAGTTGTTAAATGAAATTCAGATTATTTTGAATCAAGTCAAATATTCTTATTAATAACTTTATTCACTCATTTAAAACGCTATGTCTTTTTAAAAACATTTATATATTTATCTTTCAATTAACTCGAATAAAGTTACAATTAAGATAAGGTTTTCTATATTTGGGAAAGCTAGGAAAATTTTCAATTTGTAACTAAATTGTGATATTTTTCATAAGATGAGATCCTAATTACCACATGACCATATATGATCATAATATACTTGAATAAATTGGATGAATTAGACAATTATATTCAATTTAACTCATTAATATATCTCAAAACTAATATGATATAATAATTTCAAAATTTAAATCATTTTGGATGTGAAGAAAAAAAAATAAATTGAATAATATTTTTAAAATTTTGATTTTTATCTCAAAGTACTATGACTAACCTTAATAAAATATTAATAATGACCGAATTTTCTATTATTAAACCAATGTAGACTATTACTCTAGTTGATTCTAATATGAAATCATATTAAATCATTAGATAGTCATTTTAGTTAATATTACATTAGAATATATTTGATCTCAATTGTAAAAATACGCTAAAAAATTTGAAACAATATCATTATAGTATACCAATATATTCTATCTTTAGAGAATGCATAACAATATATATGGTTAATAGCTATCAATATAAGGTAAACCTCGATATTAAATTTACTAATTTGAGAGTCCCTTTGTCCAACTTAAATTTCTCACTTATTGGGGAGGCTTAGGTAAATTGGAAGGAAACAAATATTCAGTGAAATTTGTGTGAAATTTGTAATTATACATATGATTGGTTGACAGCACAAATCTTCCGTTCCATCAAATTTTTATAATTAAATTTTGGTGTAATCATGCAATTGGAATAGTATATAAGCAGTATGATATTCTTTGAAAGATTTCGATATTTATGGTGATATATTTTTAATAGTAATTTTTATATGTTAATTTATATTTAATACTGTGTCTTTAAATCACTTAAATTCCATCAATTTATTTTACTGTTCATATTACTGACTCGTAATTTAATATTGATTAACTAAATATATTATTGTAAAATTTAGTTTTGCAGCTGAATCAAAAAATTTTGATCAACCAGCCTATCATTCAGTTATTATATTTGTTTTATTACACTATCTCGCTTAAAAGACTAGTAATATTCGACTTAGCTCACTTTTTTTATTTATTTATAATATAATATTTTCTCAAATATGAAAAATAAGCCTAACTTTAATTTAAATTTAAATCAACGAAATCAGTTGCCTGTGTCTTTTCAAGTAGGCGGTGACAGTAGTGCAGAGGCAACTCCACCAGAAATGACTACTCCAGTGGGTACGCCTCCCGATATGAGAATTAGTAATCTTCGACAGAATCCACAAATCAATGTGATTGATAGTACTCCAACATCATCTTCAGCAAACAACAGGGTACCAGTACCACCGATACCGGCAGATCAACAAGAAACTATCACACAGTTAAATGACAATATTCAGCCTATATTGATGAATCCTAAAATTCACCAGCCTATATTAAAATCCAGCCAACCTTCAGTTCATCATAGCAACACAGTAGCTCCACAACCAACACCCAATGAAAAATATGAAAATGGAGATCCGGATAAACAATATAACCAGTCTTCAGTACCTACAACTCCGAATGAGCCCCCTCCCAAAGACAAGGAGAAGGATCATACGGTAATTGAGATGGATCCCTACCAAGCTGAAGCAGTCCAGATCATGAGGAATTTTACAAACAAAAATAAGCTAAAAAATATGCCACATATTGATCCCAATCGCCCTAGTCCTCATGTGAAAGGTGGCGTCTTAAGTCAACTGCTTCAGCTTCAGAGCATCAAGGGAACCAAAACTCCCATGACTCCAAGAACACCAGGTGGTAATCCTACCAGCCTTGTTTTGAATAAGAGCACTCAGAGTCTTCAGGCATTTTTCGGTATAGGGTCTCCTCGAAATAGCTTGAGTGATGATGGAAGCAATCTCCATCAATACATGGGTCAACTAGGTAGTCGAGAGCGCAAGGTGGCCGCTACCATTGAGAGCATTTTAAAACGACAAGATTTTATTATTCTTCTTGGCAAAGCGAGTATGTTATATGGTAGTCCAACCCATAGAATGGAAACCAATATGAAGACCATCAGTCGCGTTTTAGAAGTTGAAAGTAGTTTCTGTTCACTTCCAGGGCTATTATTGATTAGTTTTGGTGACATTGACACTCATACTAGTGAAACACACATTGTACATGCCAAGCTCAGCTATGACATGGATAAATTAGATCGAGTCATCGATATTTGCGACAGGGTCACTAAGGAAGATCTGTTAGTAAACGATGCAACAGCTGAACTGAAGACTGTCATGGAATCACCTCCTCTAATACCGCCGTGGGGTGAGCTCTTAAATTATGTTGTGAGTGCATTCGCTGTTTCAATCCTATTCTTCGACGGAAATTTTTATGATGCTCTATTATCTGGAGCATTGGGCGCAATGGTAGGCCTAATGATGCTTTTCTCGCGCCATATTGCAGGCTATGCAAATCTTTTTGAACTTTCTGCAGCTTTGTTATCTTCCTTCATTGCGAAATCTTTAAGCCATCGTGTTTGTCACCTTTCGGTCTCACTTTCAGCTATTGTTATTTTGTTACCTGGTTTATCGCTTACCACGGCGTTAATTGAACTAGCTTCCAAAAATATCATTTCAGGTGTAGTCAAAACGTTTTATGCCCTGGTTGTTGCGTTCATTTTAGGGTTCGGTATGGCTATTGGAGAGAAATTATCTAATTTTTTGGTTAATTCACCCATTAACAAAGACGTCTGCTCACCAGTGTCTCCATACTGGAAGATTTTCTTTTTGCCATTAACAGCAATTGCTTTCAGCGTAGATCTCAAGGCCCACCCCAGACAATGGCCCATTATGATCCTCACATCATGTGTCGGTTTCGGTATTTCTTATTTGATGTCCACTTATGAAGTGGAACCACAGTTAGTCTCGATTGTTTCAGCACTTGCTCTGGGTTTGGTTGGTAATATATATGGAAAATTCACGCGTAAAGCAGCCATCATTCCATTACTCGCTGGAATTTTAATGTTAGTGCCTGGAAGTATCGGAGTAAAAGGACTGCTACTGATATTCACCAACAATAGTGCTCAAGGTAGTACTTTTGCATTAAATATGGTTGTGATTTCACTCTGTATTACAGTTGGAATGTTTTTAAGTGCTCTCATCATCTATCCTTTCGGCAGAAGGAGGAGTGCACTCGTAACTTTCTAAATACTGCCAGTAATTGTATTTTATTTATTTCATTTTTGATTTTAATCAAATCCTCAAAATTAAAATAAAATCATCTATCATATTTCATAATCAACTAAAAATCATTATTTCTAGTATTTTTTAATATATATATTTCAATTATAATTTATGATTTCCTCTATATTCATTAAAAATTTTGTATTTTATCATTTTGAAAATTGAAACATTAAATTTAGTTTTATAACCTTAAATGGTAATTAAATTTTATATTAGTTGAAAAAAATACTATATTATCTCTTATATTTAAGAAAGATACAGTACCTTTTATATTTAACTACTAATTAAGTAATATTCATTTTGACGTCATCTCAAACAGAATTAAATCATAAATGATTTCGAATATATATTGAAACAATACACATCGTACCAAAAGGGCTAAAATAAACGATTAATGGGTGTATAATCATTAAAAATATAAACCATGAATTATATAATCTAGAATCAATATAATTAAAATTGTAGATTTGAAAAATTATATAATAATATTGAGATTTGATTTGATGATTATTTGCAATTATATTCTGTAATTATAGAATTTTTAATTTTAAAACTATCATCAAAATTTTAAAAATAATATAATCATTAATAATTGTAATATTCAGAAATATTTTAATGCATTATTGCTTTAATAACTCCATAAGGCTTGAATAATTTGATTTAATTCTAAGATTGAAATTTGGTTCTAGATAAAATATTCAATATTTTTACTTTATTATGGTTTATTGATATATAATCAAGTTATGACAAAATGACGATCTATGATATAAATTATATTCAATAATATAAAATTAAATAATATGTCGGATCAATAATTATATTGAAACTATTTCATATAATCCAGACTTGAAATTAATTATAACATGTATTCTAATATATTAAAATTTATTTAGACATTATATTATTATAAAATTAATTAAATCAAAACCAGCTAATTTTATATCTAAATTATAATCAACTCCATATATATATATATTTAAACTAGTAGTTTGACAAATATTCATATCAACGTTAATTCTTCATTTTATTTTAATATTCGACCAAAATATACATATATATCAAGTTTTAATCAAATTAAATTCAGTTAAGATATTTTTTATTTTAATATTTCATTTAACTCAACTTTTAATCATAAGATAAAGTATATTTATTTTATAAATAAAAATATAGAATGCCAAATTAAATGATTTGATGAAAAATCTAATACAAGTTTACAAATTGATTAATAAACTAATAATAATATGCATTCAAACATTCCTATTTAAAGTGGTTAAGAAAATTGGATAAACTATTTCTATTTAATAATTAGAAGAATATAAGATAGATTATTATACGAGACTAGGGGAATGAGAAAAAAAGAAATGTAGCACAATGTGAATATTTTTGTAAAAATTTTGCAAATACACAAGGTTAAATATTCGGACTAACTTAATTATTAGAAATATCAAATTAGACATCAATAAAAGATTAATTTCTGTTCTGATTAAATGGTTTATATTATTACTATCCATAAAGTTTTAACATTTTGCAAAAATAATTTAAATTTGATTATGATAATTAAATTGTCTATTTATCAAATTGAAATCATCAAGCTTTTTAATTGAAATTTACTCTGAAAAAATTCGATCAATAAATGTGATAGACCATGTGTACATTTTAATGACCAATATACTGAATAATTATTAAGAAATTTCAAATACTGCTTCAGTTGATATCATAATAATAATTAAATAGATTGTTGATATAAAGCAATTTAGGAGCAAACTTACTATCACCTGATATATTGGTAAACAAATTAATTATAATATAACCTAGTACATCATATATTATATTTAAAGAAGAATTAAATCTCAATTGAAATACATCGTTTATGGTTAATATTTTTTATGACAATCAGAATTTATAATCAATTACTGATAAATAAAAGATTTTCAGCTTTGCAAATTTATAAAATTTTGTTAAATAATCAACTCTTATCATTATTATTTAAATAGCTGATGATATGTCTCAAGTACTTGTGTCTCGAAAATTCCTGAAAGTATTTTATAATCAATCTTCAAATAATAACTCCCACCTGATAGAAACACATGGTGTATTTTTATAATAACCGGATTAAAGTTACTCATTACATATTTATTATCAATTTATCATTTCAAAAAATAAACTATAGAATGCGAAATCAAAAATTGTCTACTAGCTACCCAATTGATTTGTATAGGCATATAATTATTCAATTTTGAAATAAGTATCAATTAGTGTGTTAGCTTTATTCATATTTATTAATAAGTAGTATCATCTTGATGGAATAAAATTGGCTTTACTATATATTTATGTTTACAATATAATGCTTTATGCTTATACAATTAAATTTAATTGTACAGATTCAAAAATGTTTATTTTGAATTGATATTCTAATAAAAATGTTATTTATCTACATCAGCTTAAATCTAGCCTATTCGTATATATATGTGGTTATTATTGACTTTATTACATCATTATTAATTGTTAATACAATGCTTGAGAGATTTATCATCTCAATGATTTAATAAACTTAAAAAATAATCTAACCAATACAAATAAAAATTTTAAGAGAAAATACAATAAGTTACCAATACTTTAGAGATTTCAATTATGTAAAATTCAAACAAAATTAATGGATTTCAGATAAAATCATAAAATAATATGTATATATATTCCTTTTAACTATGATTATAAGAAATAATATATCAGTTATTCGTTATTTTTATTATTAGATTTACATTTATCAGATGAAACTATTATATGTAATGAATTTTATTAATAAAAATTGGGAACTAAACGCTAAAGATTACATTAATAATTTCCCAAATTTCGTGAATAAAAGTAAATTCAGATTGAATTTAAATCGCATTTGTAATAAATTGAGATTTTACATAAATATATTATTATATAAAATACTAATATATCTATAGAGTGTACTTTCAAAAGAATAATATAGCATTATATTGATATAACTTAATATATCAGATATATATAATTAAATTTAATTAAAATTTATTTTCAAATTATTAAAAATTTTATTTCAGTTAATTATATAAATTTTCTTTAGGAATTAACCAATAATATACTTTGATATCATTTCAAATTGTTATATCTCCACTAAAGATTCTATACCATACAATATATAATTACTTGGACTAGTTATATTAAAAATGATTGTGGTTTAATTGGTTGAAAATATATTACAAATTATTGAATATTGGCAAATAATACATAGTAATTATAGATGTGGTTATTAATTGTATAATCTCAAAATGCTTTATTTGATTAATTTGTCACATTACTAGAATTTATAGTTAAACAAATGTAGTACTAGATTTATTTTTGATATATCAGTGTTTGATAGGCAATTAATTGCAATGATATAATATCGCTTGTAATGTCGTAATAAAAAGTTTGAAATATACATTTTTTTATTAATAGGTTATTTTGATACACATATAATAAATTTAATAAAATATTTCAAATATTTTTCAAAGGATTATAACACAAGTTATATCAATTTATAAAATACTCTAAATGATCCACAAAAAATCAGTAGCATGCAAAATAGTGTAGGGAAATTTCATCAATTCGAGGTGGATATGCTAGGATGGACTTGAGTTCCAGTTGAATGGATAGTACAATAACTTATGCCAGAATAATGGCTAGTTTTACTTACTGAATATACTTTATTATATACTATTAATATAAGCAAAGTATGATGACTACATGTTTGATTTCGAATTGGCTCATGTTACACTATGATATTATTCCAAATATTGAAAAGCAGGTTTGATAATGAAAGAATAATTTGTGGGATAAAATTGATATAAATAGCCGTCGAGTGCAATCCTGATCACTCTAGAATTTTTTTTCTATTACCCCCAGTTGCTTTCTTGCAACAAGCGAATACAACAGTAACTTTTTTATCACCTCTCTGGTCTCACAAAAGAGTCCAAATTTTATAGTTAGTTTCAAAGTTCCCCCATATTATGCTCCCTGGCCTCAAGTGCAGCAACTTAAACGCAAACATTGTACTCTGCCTTCCATTCCGACTCCACTTCTCCAAATTCTTGCGATAGCGTCCTTTAAAGCTTAATTTCTAGTTAGACTGTTACTATTATTATTATTATTATTATTATTATCATTCAATGCCTCCTTTCAACAAGCACCCAGTTACCGCCCCCGACATCGGCATCTCCCCTGATCAATACGAAAATGACATCTTCACCGGGTTCGAAGGTCCTGAAAAGTTATTAGAAATCTGGTTCTCTCCCTCTCCTTACACTAGCGATACAGACTCTTCTGAAAACGAAACTGTTCGTTTGAATCAAGATCTCCGCTCGATCCCATTAGAAGTAATCACCCAGATGCTTGATATCGTCCACTGCAAGATTCTCAACACCACCTCTAACGAATATTTTGATTCCTATGTCCTCAGTGAATCTTCCTTATTTGTTTATCCTCACAAGATGGTACTCAAGACCTGTGGTACTACCACTCTCCTCCTTGCTATTCCCAAGATTTTACGTATGGCTAGCGACTACTGCGGCTATTCAGTTCCTTATCGTGCATTCTACTCCCGTAAAAGTTTTATGTTTCCCAAGCAGCAGGTCTATCCCCACACTGACTGGACTCATGAAGTATCCTTCTTGAACCAGTACTTTGAAAATGGAACTCATTATATGATTGGAGGTTCTAAATCAGATCAGTGGTTCTTGTACTTGACCACTCCCAATATGAAGAGCGACAACTTGCAGCATTTGGACCGAAATGGTGTCGAGCAATCAGTTTCACATGGTATTCTTCCTAAGAAAGATACCACTATCGAAATCTTGATGACCAAGCTGGATCCCAAGGCTATGGAAAAGTTCTATATCCAACCCAACCAGCCTGAGGGCGCAATCGGAGGTCGTCATTTGGAGAAGGTGTCTGGTATAGACAAGATCTACCCCCAGGCAATCGGCGACTCCTATATGTTCAATCCTTGTGGATTCTCCATGAATGGTCTCCAAGGCGAACACTACTTTACTTATCACGTCACTCCTGAAGAACAGTGTTCTTACGCAAGCTTCGAGACTAATATTCCTATGGAAACTTTAACTGAAAATGGGGCCATTTCTCTTCAGCAAGCACTTCAGAAACTCATCACTCAAGTGACCGACATCTTCAATCCCGGTAAATTTTCAGTTACTGTCTTTGAATCCCAGCCAATGGAAGAGCATCTCAAGTCTTACCCCTTGAGGATTCCCAAAATTTCCAATTATGAGTTTTCCGACCGTATTCTCTACGAATTCCCTGACTATTCATTACGCTATGCTCACTTTATTAGGGAATAATATTTTTTACTTTATTAAAGAATGAATTATTAGACATGATTGAAGATTACTTGAGTCATACTTACTAACTGCTATCATATTGTATTAATTTCACACTAATTATTCCATCCCTTAACCTGAATCTTAATCCCCATGAAATATTTTTCTAAAATTGACAGTTTTCGTCATCATGAATATTTAACTCAATTGTGTCAAATTTTTTAAATAGTCAATATTTATAGAATACTCTCCTTTTATTTTTCATCAATTTTGTAAAACTATCAAACTTTTTCAATCTTCAATTTATCCATTCATTCATCTGATTGGCGAAATCTGGATTATTCTCTTAACATTTGAGGTTCTATTAGAGTAACAAGTTTGCAACATGCTGTTTAACTATATCCAAGTTAATCAATATTTACCCAAGGTTTTTGAAACATTGCTAAAATTTTAATTTATTTTTTCAATTAGAGTCTTTCGAAAAATATTTATATATGACAAGTTGATTTTAAAGATTTTAATATAATATAATTTATTAAATCAAATTTTTTTAATATTTAATATTCAAAATATTAAATAAATAAAATTAACTTGATTATTCAAGTTTTTTAGGTAATAATATTCTTATAATTATTTTTTAATATATTTTTAAAATATATTAAATATGATATTCAATGATTACATAATACTCAAAAATATTGAGGTATTTTTACTTTTATATAGTTTTAATATCATATTTCTTTTATTATTATATATACAATATTAATATAATATTTATAAATATA